>KL285746.1:34722-74561 GCA_000699545.1 Podiceps cristatus
TTTGTGGTATATATATTTTTGTGAATAATGTAATCAAGTGTGTGCTTTTCCAATGAGTTGTTTTTCCCAGTCTCACTGTGTCCATTTGTATTTGTCTGAGCTCCTCTATCTATTCCCATTTTGTATATGTCTTTTTAAAAGTCTAACATGTATACGCATGGTTGGTAAAATATTTACCAGCAGAACACATTGCATGCAATGCTCTCCAGTGGTCATTCATAGACTAAATATGCTTTAATGGGAAAAAATGATCTCGCCTAACAAATTTTCCAGGAAAACAGTGTGTGTGACATGCAGAACTTTCTCCATGTAAGATGGATTTTTTTCTTCTGTGTCAGCACTGGGAAGGGTCTTTTTATTGTTGTTGTTGTTATTATTACTTGCATTACAGTTATAGTCCATGCAGATGAAAGTTCCAATTAATGTACTTAACTGTCTCAAGGTAAAAAAAGTTGGTTTTCATTGCTTTTATAGTTTCATTATGTTTTGCCACTCCTAAACAACTATACACTTTGAGTTAAATTCTTTATTGCTGCAGCAACTTGAGCTTCCACATAACAATTAAAGGTGTTATAAAGCTCATCCACCACAGCCCATTATTTTGAATAGATAACCAAATAAGCAAGACTAGCTCATGTGGTTATTAGAACTCATAGAGCAAATTAATAGATAAAATTAAGTATTTAGCTTATTCACAGATATTTACCACACAGCCTATGCAGTCTAAAATTAGAAATGCTTATTACTGCGTACATTATCTTTACTGTTGAAGTTGCAATCAATAAAATCACAAATCTTTCTTCTCGTAGGGCATGACCATAAGACAAATTAAACCAATGAGAATCTTTTCATTGCTTTCAATAAGATTTGGATGGGGGAACAGGGAATTTATCTGAATAATTACTTCATAGAAAAATACAAGCATTTGAGTCTGAGTTGATTGTCACAATTCCTCTTACTCCTAAGAGACACTTAAAAGACCGTTTGTCAGATGATGGCTTTCTGAATTGTTGGGATCTCTCTTCTGTGGCACCTATTGGCTTTCAAAAAGCTTGTGTCAGCAGGTCAGTCGCACTTAATAGCTAATACATGAAGCAGCATTTCTCTCAGATGAGTTAAATGTTTACTGCAGTTAGTCCTGTCTCATGATTGCAAACTCATCAGTGATTAACTCCAGGACCACACAACCTAAGCTCCTTTACCCTAATGGACATTCACAGATTTTCATCCACTGACTCACCCTGGAAGTCAGTGGTTTGAAAATTTAATATTATAAAACATTTCCATGCTTTGTGGAGCCCTTGTTCATTGGTAGGTGTTGTACCGCTTAATACTGCAGGTACACCTTATGGCACACCACTATATGACCATAACAAGATATAGTCAAGGGACATTCCTCCCTGCCCACCTACCCCAGTCCTTCACTGCAGAAATGTCATATTTGTAGAATCACCAGGTAACAGGACTCGCTCCTGAGCATGGAGATGACACTGGACTCCCAGACCTCTTCCAAAACCCCTTGTTCACAGCCAGGCATAGATCAGCATCTCTACACTGTTTATTCTCCTACCTGGCCGCAGGGTTACTATTGTGTTCAAAAGCTCTCAAAGTTGTTTCAAAAAGAGGGAAAGCCAAAGCCAGGAATAACGCTTTTTTATGCTGTAGTCAAAGCAATGTACAGTTAGCATTTCATAGTGGCATAAAGTAATGCTTTTCTAGAAAACCTTCTTACACATCCTCCTCTTTAGTAAGCTGTGCATCATGGTTTGTACTAAGTCTAAAGAAATCCTGCCAAATTTATACCACAGTTTCATAAAGTAGCCAAATATCTGTGGGGAGCAGACGGGCACTATTAAATACTCAGTGATTATGAGCTAAATACAATCTGAACAGAGGAATGGAGAAATTACTTGGGCAGTGCATTAGCCCACTGTGGTGTGTCATCCCCTTGCACTGCACCACTAAGGTGAAAAGGAATAATACACTTGACACTTCATTTCTGCGCGTACCATATGCCACAAACACCAAGCATCCATAAACCATAAGCCACCGTCTATCCATCACTCCTTTGTGCTCTCCACCTAATCAAACTATTGCAAAGGTTCATAGAGAGCAATTAGGGAGAAGACAAATTAAGCCTGGTGATCTTGCACACAATGAGAACGTTTCCCTTAAAACTGCCAATTTAGTGAGTGGGGTAGCAAAGGGAAGTGCTATTGGACCATCCTGTGATTTGGAGAGGCTGATTGTCATTCCCTAAGGACTGAGTACTGGCATAGAATCAAATATTTGGAGAAATCGCTTATTTCTAGATGGATTCCCTTAGTCCCTGTCCTTGCGTGAGAGATTAGTTGGGGAGGAGGCCTCCAATATTACAAGTATAAAATCAGCCAACAGTTGTTGCACATTTACTGAAGTACGTTCTCTACATTTCTTCAGACCCAGACCTTGACACAACCATTTTTAAGCCAAAAATTCTGCTGAGGTCAGAGAAGCTTCTAAGATAGGCAAGCTGTATCTATTGTAGAGGGACATTTATCTACATTTCTTATTAAATCTGAGCTATAGCAGCACCTGGCTTATTCAGGAACACACGTAATGGGTGAAATAATGTTGTAATCCCACCTGTATCGAAACCGTGCAGAGATACAGACAGGAGCACGCCTGGGTGCTTTGATTAGCCACTGCTGCTCTTCCTAACCAGAGTGTCAATATTCTCTTTTTTTTTTTTTTTCTTTTTCTTTCTTTTTTTATTTTTTGCCAGAAGGAGGAACGTGTGAAGTTATAGCAGCACACAGATGCTGTAATAAGAATCGAATTGAGGAAAGATCACAAACAGTAAAATGCTCCTGTCTACCTGGGAAAGTGGCTGGGACTACAAGAAACAGACCTTCCTGTGTTGATGGCAAGTAGCTCCTCCTGTATATTTGTCTCTGTTTGTGTACTGTCCAGTAAATAGCTTGAAATCTATAGATTATGCATAAGAATTTTGTTGAACTTCTCTACTTAACTCTACTTAATTTATACCACCTTGCCTGCTACTTTAGTGCATAGTCTGTGCACGTGTGTCACTTTAAGATTTACTCACAAAAATGAGAGTATAACATTCCGTACAGGCATTTAGATGAGTATAACAGATTCTGTGGCAGGATCAAACCCTTAGTAAATAACTGGACAAAATTATCACTTGAGTCACTTCACAGATCCACCCCCCCCACCCCCCACCTGCCACATTAGTTTTGATTCATAAATATTTCAAAGGACAACAGCCATTCATTTTGATTTAATTAGCCACTTGAAAAGTCAGTGGCAAAAAAGATAAATAAATGAATCCTGTGGTCTTGTCCTGTAACAAACATTACAGAAAGCTGGGAAAAAAATATTTGTCTTTTCAAATCACTGGCGCTCTTTCTTGTCATGGGGATTTTTTTGCTGAAGGAAAAACACCACGTTATTTGTGTCTGGGTTTCATATCAGGTTTAGCTCCACAGGGTGTATTCCTCCCTGGGGCTCCCTTGCTACCGCTGCAGGGTGAAACTATGCAGCAATTGAGGAGAAAGACGCGGCTTGGAAGTGCTTAGCAAAATATAAATCGTAGAAGAAGACGGGGAGTAAATGGCACTAATCCCATTAGTTACCCTTCCCAAACAAGACGCTCCATGTTGCAGAATCCCTCTGTGCAGCAGCTTTGTGAAAAAGAGTATCTTATAGAAAATTCTCGCTGTTCTTTATGGCAAATGCATGGTGCTGTAGTTTATAGCACCCCACAGCCCAAAGGTGTTTCGAAGGGCCAGGGGTCGTTTCAGCTAGAGTTGAGGTGGGCTCTGACCTGGGCTCTCCTCATCCTTCCCACGGCTGGACTTCCAGGGGTGGCAGCGTAGCCGCAGGTTTTGGAAGCACCCAGTGTCTCCTCTTTGGGTCTGTCCTTTGGCATTCAGCTTCCCCCTGAGTGAGCAAGAGCATGGAGCTGTACAAGCAAACATTGGGAAAAACGGTTTCTTCTGGGTACCTTTCCTCAGTCGCGTGCTTCAAAGACAATAGCAAGGGAGTAGGGGCTGGTCCAGTTGTAGCCCAAAGTTAGACAGGAGTATCGGGGGGTGTTGTGGACTGGAGGATGGGGTAGATGAAGCTCTGAGGCTTGCGCATTCAACACCAAAAAGATGAGAGACTGGGGGTGCCTTCAAGGGACAAGAACCTCATGTTTTCTCAGCAATTATTTGTGGTGTGTAAGTATCTAGTTTATATACTAAAGATAGAAAGAGAATGTTTATTATTTCTAAAATGCTTTCAAATTTTTAAATTGTGAGGGAATATTTGATAGCTTGTTACACTTGGAATGCAATTCAGCTTCTGAACTCCTCACTAAAAACATGCTATGAATGCACCTGTGAATGATTACACTTTAATCCACATTCTGTCATTCTGTTATTGCTTAATTGCCCTGATAAAAAGAAGCTGCTTTTTTTTTTTTTTTTCGGCTAAGCACACTCATAAAACCGTAGGTGAAACCTACAGCTGGTCTTAACCAAAGATCAACTGTACAAGCCTTGAAGAATTTCATGTTCTTCAGCAGGTCATGAAAAACAGAGGCACCAGATAGAGCAGAAAGACACCATTAATTCAGATCTCATAATTCTGTTCAGAGAAGAGGACCTCAAAGAATGCTGTGTTAAGAAAAAAAGTCGGGTGCAGGTGTGGACTGGAGCCTAATTGCTCTGTCAGGATTACAATAAAAAGAAATGTTATTGTCTGGAATTTTGAAAGGAGTAAGGATAAAACAATGGATAATATAAAAGTGCAAAGCTAGTCCCATTGAAGTCACTGGTAAGACTCACAGTGACTTCAAAGCCAGCAAGCGTGAACTACAAAGGAATGTCTTCCCCTTTCAAGTTTAGTTGTTGTAGTCAGCCCATAGCTTCTTTTGTAGATGCCTGGTGTATGGTTCAAAAGCCCAATATGCTCCTTGTAAAAATTAATAGAACAGGCATTTTCTTTGGCCTTTGTTTTATCACAGACTTTGCTTTGTGACTTTTGACATACTGACCAGTTTTAAGTCAAAACTTTGACATATTTAGTGGTTCTGCTCTTGCTAAGGCAAACTCCCCAAACTTCCCATGGGAGTCCCATTGACGTCAGTACTTTCACTCATACAAGGATTCGGGATTTGCTGTTTCTTTTGAACCTAAGGACATTTCAAAAGGTCACCTTCAGCTTTTCACCTCTTTACCTACCATATTGAAACGATTAAGACCATTTAATCTCACACTGGGTTTTATATTGCATATGATTTCAAGCCATAATCTATCATTAAGAAAGCTTGCTGGAACCATTACTTAAAAATCCGTGGATGTTCAGTATACTCACAGCCAGACTGATCACCTTTGAGAGGTGACAAGGACTGGGAGATCCCAAGTGAGCAGTTTGACTGCCATCTGTGGTTGATTATTGCCATATTGAAATATGGCTATTTAGTAGTGTGTATAAACAAGCTGAACCTCAGTCGTGCCCTGTTTGTACCATTGGCCAAACTGTGACTTAATGTGATCGGAATCAAGCTTTTGGTGTTTATCAGTCCAGAAAACACCTCATCAAGGCTGATGCTTTGACAATTTGAATTCATGTTACAGAGGAGAGACTGCATTGCCTTCCACTCCTACAAGCCACAGGGTTGTGTCCTCCAGGACACAACTGGGCTGTGTGGGTGGGACTGTGTGGAGAGCCAGCTTTGTTTTCAGTTTAAGAGAGAATATAATTATACGTAGGAGTTAGCTTAACCTTTTTAATAAGTATCAGGGTGATAAACGGTCCTTTTGTCCTCTCCTGTGAGATATCACGGGTAGCACACCATCATAGTACATAGGACCCACATATACAATCCTCCTCTCGAATGAGCTGAAATTCAGGCTGCGTATGTGTTATTTGTGCTATGAAGGGCAGGAATTTGCCATGTATTCCCAAGCATCGCTTCCTCCCAAGTCCAGCAAACTTTTTCTTTGGGGTGCCATCTTAAAAAAGTACAGTGAGGCCAGGCTGTGGCAGCCTCTGAAGTTATAAATTATTCCTTGCTGCTCATTCAGTAGACTCTGTCCTAAAACCTGCCTCAATCACTAATGAATTATGTAGTAGCAACAGAGAGAGCAAAATAAAAGCCAAGTCTTGTCATGAAACAGAGATGCCAGTTTCTCTTTCTTTGCCTTTTCTGTTGCACGTTACTTTCATGATTCCCTTCACTACTTCAAGGTCTTTTTTTTTTTTTTTTTTTTTTTGAAGGATGGTTTGAATGCTCCCTTCTCTCCCTACACTTCCCCTTGCATGTCACTTGGCCGTTGCACATACCATGGGCATCAGTCTGTTCAGCTCACTGTCGTGGCTGTTATTATTTTGTTTCCCCAAATACCTCTCCAGAGCAAGTCCCAAATGGATTTACTTCATTTGTGTTACAGCTTCTTGAGAAAGTCCCTTTTTGGGGGGGAAAGTAGTGTCAAGCATGTCCAGGGAGTCCCCAGCCCTCTGCCTCCAGAGTTCGGGGGGCCTGTGCAGCTGGGAGCGTCACTAGCCTCCTCGGCAGCGCTGCTGTGGGACGCAGCGCGGGCATTGACCGTCTGAAGGTGTCAGAGCAAGCTCCTGATCTACCATCCTGCCCACACGCTTCAGAGCCGGCCGGGGCCAGCACAGGGCTTGAGTTTGCAGCTCAGACTGACATGCAGACCCCTCCAGCTTCACACTTGAGGGGCCTGCTCTCTCGCATTTGTGTGTTACTGCAGGTACCTCCTGTGTGACACGCTGGCTATTTCTGCAAGGGTTTCTAAGCCATGCTTCTGAATTCGCACCTTCCCTCTCCGCTATGCTTACAAACAGCTTGTCTTCGTTTCAGAAGCCCACGAATTTTCCTCCCCCTCCTGCAATAGGCTCTGTTGGCCTATGAGGGCACTCGGGTGTCAGCACAAACAGCCAGGATTTGTCCCCTTGCTAGCTGCCACATGGCTAGTAAAATTTCTCCTGTCAGCTGAGATCTTATTTCTTTCTCTTTGTTAACCAATTTCTCCTTTTGGTACTGTGGTTATCTGAGAGATGTTCCCAGTAATGTCCTCTGCTCCTTTATAGCAACGCCTCTTGCATCTTCCTGGAGGGGCAGTGGGCATGTGACAATGGTCCTGTCAGGTGTCAAGCTGCGTCCTCAGAAAATCTATTCACCTCTCTGAATAAAGGTCAGTTGGTGGCTCCAAAATTTTCATTTTTTTTCTTAGTAAGTGAATTCCCCATAAAACTAAAAGAATCCACTAAAATGAAAAAGTCATGTATCTTTTTTAAAATATGTACTTCTCTATTAACATAATTTTTCAACATTCCCAGTACATTCACCTTTTATATTAAGTGGGACCAAGATTCCTCCTATTGTTCATGCATAATGTGGAGGTATTCTTAATCTTGTTCATTACTTGATTACTAGATGTACTCAGCATATTCTCAAAATATTTAAATGTTACTGAGGGATTTGCATTCACACTGACTCCTGAAAAGCCATTTTGCTTTTGCTTTCTTACAACCAAGACGCTTTCTTCAAATAAATGGCTGCAGACTGCCCCGGGTTTGGTGGTTCTACCAGATCTTGCCATCACACAGGGTTTCATAACTTCAAAATAACTTTGTTGTGACAGTATCAAAAGTAAAGGTTATACCAACACTGTCATATTCAGGTCAGGGCTGTAATGTCCACCTCTCGTTCTTCATTGACCTAAATCTTCATGCAAAATTGATGTCACCCTCCTGAATATGCTAAGATTTTCTTCCGCAGCATGAATAAGGTTGGTTGTGCGAGCTAGAGAGCAACAACGAGCAAGGGACAGCAGTGAGTTGATTTTTTTTGTTGTTGTTTCTTTATAGCTTGTCTACACATGGCTTGCAGTTTTCTTTGGTTGCTTCCATTAGCAAAACAGTCTTGTGGCCACTTCATTTATTTTTTTTCTTTGTTTTGGTTTGTTGTTTTGAGACTTTTTAGGCAGTTAATTTCAGTACTCAGTATACATATCATGAATGTTTGATTGGACATGGGATTTACCACCTTTTCTACACTCTAGTTGAAAGCATGTGAAAATTCTCCTATTTGGAAGTTTCCCATTCCCTGGAACGATATACACTTTTCCTTTCAACTGCACTTTGCAGCAGCTGCTCACATTCCTTCCAGAATACCAGTAAACAGAACTTATCATAAATAGCCAGTGTGAAGGAGGTGGGAACAGAGACCAAGTCAGCCTGTGGGGTTACTGAGTAAATATTAACAGAAAAGCTCTGATAATATTCTCTCAGTTCTAATACTTCATATGATTGCTATAAAAATGTAATAAGAATATAAGATATTTATAATTTTAATACTGTCACTTGTATGCTGTGAATAATGTGCTTTGTACCATATCACTTACAGTGGTATCGAACCATTCTGTACAGTCAGTAGGTGGTTATGTCCATGTGTTCTTCAGGGCCTTTGAATAATACATAATTTGCTCATCTTATACTGAAGTTTATTGTGTTATGGTTAATGATGCTCTCAGACACACTTTTTGAAATGCCTGAATCTTTTATTCCCTTCTCTTCAATCTTCTTCCCATCTTTTTTAAACTTTTTCAGAGGCAACCTCAATTTCTTGCACAATTATCTGTGAAATTTGTTGGACCTCAGAGTATGGAATAACAGGAAAGCAGCTGCACTGGCTTTTGAAATCAGTCGCAAAGGAACAACACACACAGGTTGTGCATGTTGCCAGTGCTTTTAGGAAATGAAGTGGTTTTTACACTGGTCAAAACCAAAGAGGAAAAAGAAAGGTGCTACTGAAATGCTGTGCAATATCTCTCCCTCTAAATTCTTCCATAAGAAAGATCTCTGCAGATATCTGAGATGATCCAATTGCATGTTGTCTGCAACACAGAATTTGAAGCATTAGCTCCCAGGCAGCAGAACTAGTGTTTTAACTCTCCATGGTCTGCTGTTGCCCTGTTTTATACCAGTCATGCATCAGGGGAAAGGGAAATCGCTCACTGATACAGAACAATAAAATGAAATTAATCCAGTATTTCTCTTTCTCCCAGACTGACTTTGGATCACATCGAGTTCCAAATCATTCTGTAATATATGAAATAGTAACGTGCATGTACATGCTTCAGATTTCTATTAGTTTGAGGATTATCCATCACTAGCCACCATGCAGCCCTGTGAATTTACATCAGACTTTGTCAGGACAGCATTAAAAAAACTAAACACATGTCTTAATGACCATTGGGAGCACTTTTAATGCCTCTCTGGGCCAGCACCTCACAACTCTCCAGTCATGCTACTGTTTGGCACACGCCTGTTTTTCCATGTGCAATCGTTGGAGCAGAGAACGGACAACATTCCTCAGTCCATGTTCCCTTTGCTGGCATTTGTCCTCCTTTCTCTCACCCAGGACCTACAAATGTAAAGGTCGTACCCGGTACATCACTCCTTGGGCAGACAGTAAGTGCAGCCATGCTGTTGGCATGAGCTAATTTATTTTATTTTTTAAATTATGGATAAGATGCTTACTGTAGAGTGAGCATGCATAATTCAGGAGCGCTGTGTTGCTGCAGTACAGAGGTGGAGCACATCCCCTCACGGGTCGCTGAGCCGCGCGCAGCCCACGCATCCTCCCACAGCGCCCGCGCTACCCCCGCTCGCCCCGGCTGAGGGGTGGGCATGGGAAATACAGCAACTCCTGGATCTCCTGCAGCGAGTGCAGAATTCCAGCCCCGTGGAGTCAAATAAATGACTCCTATTGACTTTGGGTCCGGTCCTTAGTAAATGCTTTGTTAGATATAATCCTGTATCTATCGGCACTTATATCAAGTGAAAACAGTTCACAGTCACAAAGCCAATAGTTCCAATAGTTTTCTATTTATCTAATGTGTACTTAGGTGGTATCACCAGAAAGCCTTTTTTTCTTTTTTTTCACTCTGTGAAAATACTTTCAATCAATTCTTATTTCTTGAAGAAAGGAGGAAAAAATGTTTTTTGAAATCCAAGGAGTCAGCTTCTCATCCCTCTAGCTGTGCTTCGGCCTAGATAAGAAGAGATCTCAGGGTCCCATATTATTAATGCACTGTCTATATGAATAACGAGCAGGCTTGGTGAATTATTCCACACTCCTGGGAAAATCTATAGCCCTGTCCTTCTGCAGCACCACTGGAACTGAGCAGGAGACTCGTGTTTTTTTGATTTGGTGAATTCAGATGACTTCATTTGTAAGGAGGCAAAAAATGTATCTGTTCCCCACTGACACCCATTTAATAAGCTCAAAAAAAAATCACAGCATATCACGTGCACTATTTTAAAAGGAGAGAGAGAGAGAGAAGCCTAACTGTGTACTGAAATATTTTAAGACTTTGCTTTTGTCCAGAAACATGTCTTCTTGAAATGTCCTTGCAGCCGCCCTGAAATTGCAGCCAGATCCTGAGAGGTGCTGACTTCAGGGGGAGCAAAAGCAAAACTGGCGGTGACGACGCAGAGTAATTAGTTCGTTTACCAAGGCACAGCAGCGCTGATTACCAGTTTGCCCTCGAATCCGCGGGGCAGAGGCTGCGCGGAGCAGAGGGGTGGTACGTGCCTGCCCCTGCTGAGGGTGGGTGAGCTTTTCTGTCAGAGCACAGGATCGTTTCCCAAGCCCAGACCATCAGTGTGCAACCTGGGCAGAGCAGCGAGGCCATGCATCTCCCTGAACAAATATAGGCGCAAACATATATGTGTGCGTATATATATCTTTGCACATGCTGTAGAATCATCCTACCATGAGCAGTACATCGAAATGCTGTTGAGATGTGTACATATGTGTCTCCCGTGATTAAGACACACAGGGGGAAAATATTGAGGGGTCAGATTTGTAGAACCTGAGCCAATCGGGCAGCAAGGGCTGCCGAATTAGGCCCTTCCCATCTCTCGGTGAGGGCTGCATTCTTTGTGCCGCATGCAAACGTCCACCAGGCATTAGGGAGCAGTAGATAGATGATGATGTCTTTCTGGTGTGAAGATGGTGCAGCTAATGAGATCGCCTGACTGTGGGTTTATGTGAGTACATCTTCATCTCAGCTATAATTTATCTCCCTACCTATGTCTTCTATTTCTTTCTTTTCCAATTGACATTGCGGTTTCCTGCGTAGCAAAGCAACCACCCTTTTCAATATCAAGCCCATAGAACAGCTGACTAATCCACCCCTGATTAAGTGCAGAGAGCTCACTTAAATCCCAATTTCTGCTGGAAAAACATTTTCCTTTTTTTGCTTTTTAAGAGGGGAAAAAAGCCATAAGTCATGGCACTATCTCCATCTGCGTGAGGGGTGGTCATTTTTTCAGGCTCCAGCTGACAGGTTTCAGTGCTGACACAGAGGGAGCAGAGCCCTCGCAGCCAACCAAGGTGCACAAGCAGCAGCCTTATGGGGAAATTAGAGAATAGCACGGCCGCGTAGCAGTGTGAAGACAGACAGGAACATATAATTACTCCACTTCCATACAGAGGAAAGTAACCTTTCTCTAAAATACTTCCAATAAGCCCACTAGAGGCTAAATTGAAAAACAGTAGGAGTTTTCTCCTCTTATAGGTAGCATTAAGTGTTAATCACAGCACTGGAAAGAGCCTGGTAAGGGGTTTTGGAGGCAGGGAGTGCAGGCACGCAGGGCAGCCGGCCTCGCCAGTGCGCCAGGCACCGCAGGGAAAAAGAAGCATGAGCTGGGTGGGAAAGAGAGCTTAAATTAGAGAAAATTCCCTGGCAGGGGTGAAGCCACCGGCAGGACTATGCAGGTGGGCCCCGTGACTTCAGGTAGTGTACGGATCAGACATGCTGCTTGGCCAAGTATGGAGAACAACCAAGAGAAGGGGTTTTCGCAGCTTCTTTAGACACAGATCTACCTGGACCAGCCTGGATTAGCCCAGAAGGGCAGCAGCCCCCCGCGACCTGTCATCAAATCTACAGATGGTAGGTGTCGGGGAAAAAAAGCTCAATGATGCTGCAGGAGAGATTTCCAAATGTCAGGAACTAGACGGAAAAAGTCTGTCCAAGAAGAGATCACAAGGCTGGGGTGAACAGGGGTGTGTCAGAGACAAAAAGCTTTGCTTGCGGGGGTAACACAGAAGTAGCTCAGAAGAGTAAGATCTGGATATCTAGGAGGGACTTGTAAGACCCTTGATGTATTTGTATCAACCACAGCTACCACAAGGTATGGAGTCCGGTCTGCAGCTGCTCTGCGCAGCGGCATCAAGAGAGAAGGAGCTTTGCTATCATGTAATAAGTCTGTGTGATGTGGTCAGCTGATACAGGGTGCGTGGCATCTCAGGAGTAAAAGGTTTAAGCCTTTACACCATGCCTTTAAACAAATTCTGGGTTTACCTGTGTCTGTGTGACAGAGCACACATGTGCGGTCCAAGCACAACATTCAAAATGCATTCAGAAAGCAGATTGACACCCAGAGACAGATTTTCAGCTGGTGTAAACTGGCTCTTGAAATCCAGAGAGATCTGCTAGTTTGTGCCAAATGAGGACACGGTTTGTTGAGTCTAGGAAAATGAACAGAATGGCGACTGGCTCGTAATCCTTGCTCACGGTCTTTAGGGAATATATGGGACCAGCGTTCAGTTAATCAGTGGCCAAGAGGAGCTTAGAGAAACATTAAGGTAGGGTTAGCATCTGTGCTGTATCCCCTTACACCAAATCTTTGTGGTAATACAGATGATAATCTGTCTCTGCCAGGAAAGACCATATTACTATACGGCTAATTCTGCGCAAGATCGCGTCATACATCTTTTCTGCATTGGATACTGTATTTTCAGTGCACCAGGGCTGTGAAATGCTGCTTGTCTGCAGGCGCCTCTAATATAGAATAGAAAATACGTGATCAGAGTATTGCAGAGCATTAAGTATTTTTCTCTTTTCTTTCAAAGCTGCCTTCTCTCTATGAACAGGGAGCTAGTTCACAAGGTTTGAATGTGGTTTGTAGGATTAGGATTTGAACACAAAAGACGTGGATGATTAAGTAAAAATGGAAAATGCTGCTACATAGTGTGATCTCTTTAAATTACAGGAAGAGAATGTGAAGTTATTACACAGCAAAATTTTAAAGAGAAAACGACCAAATCTTTGTAAGAAGAATACACATCGTTAATCCTTTTATTGATGTGGTGAGTTCAAATAAGAGTCGCTAATTTAGCACTGGGATTGTCCGTTGTGTTGAACTACATGAATTAATTTAGCAGCTGCAACTAGAGGCGGACAAGTCAACAAGTGTTTAATTGATTTCAGAGAATTGATTATCCATAAAATTGATCGCAGACACATTTCCAGTTCCTCCTCTCGGAGCACAGGCAGGTAGCTGTAGGACCCAAACCCCTCAGCAGTTTGTCAGCCCTTAGTCTGTTTTGGGTGATTTTCATGCATTCACATTGCAGAATTGCCTTACATTTAGGAGTCAAGTAAGTACATAGCAAGCGAGGGATTTATTTCACATCTTAGACTCTGTGCCGAGGAAGTCTGCTATTCAGCATGTACATAGCCTGCAGATTTTGGAACAGGTCTCTCTATGTAGGTGTCAGAAAGCACTTTACTAATCCAGTATCTCAAAGAAAGTATTATTCCTCTTCGGGAGTTAAGTGTTTCCATAGACCATACAGTTTACTACAATAACTGCTCAAGGTTAAGCAAGTACAAGTGCCGATGTAGTATGGTAAAATTCAATAATATTTTAAAAGTGCTGCCTCTCCCTTTTGAAATGATCATGAAAAAGACAGCGGTGTGAAAAGGAGCTGTGCTCTATAATTTAAGCATTCTGCCCTGTGCCATTAGTACATAAAACCTCTTCTGCAGGCAGATAGATTGTTTTTAATATGTGGTCTTGTATAATCATTTCCTTTTGATTACAATTTTTAGGCAGCAAGCATACAGCAAACTTTTCAAGATGCATGTGCATGGTCAGTACATTTTTTTTTATCTCCCTAATGGGCTCAGAACTCACAAACAGCAAGGTGAAACATCAGCACAAACCATCACTCAGGAATGAAATTGAGAAGCAAATGACACTGTCTTAACTGAGGACAGTGGCAAATCTCCCATTAACTCAAATGAGAGTAGAAAACAGATCTCCATATTGGTTTTATTATTACAAAATGCCCTCTCCTTTTTCTTCAGACCCCTCCACAAAATACCATCAAATGCGGTTGTATGTAATATAGTTATGCAAATACCAAATGAACTCTATTTCCTTTGGAAATTTCCTTTCATTCCCTTGAAAATTGCTAACTGAATGAACACACTTTAAAGCAAGAGCACCTGTAATCCCTGTTAAATAAAAAAAAAAAAAAATAAATAAAAAGAAAAGAAAAGAAAACCAAAACAAAACCCATTAGTGTAATGAACACTTGTATCACGTTACTGAGATCGTTATCTGAGAACAGATACCTGTTGCTCTCAGCAGGCCGGGGGGGAAAGGAGGGTGACCACTGCTTTGAACCACAGAGCACAGGAATGAAGCAGTAAAGGAGAAAATCCATATAGTTTCTGACAGGTTGTGTTTCCCCTGGGATTCAGCTCAGTAGCAAAGACCCGGCTTCGTCATTGCACTGGTGCTATTCATTTGTTTTGTTTGTCTGTGTATTGTGATGAATTTGGTTCATCCGAGTGTCAGGCAGGGAATCAGGTGAGGAATTCGTGGTAGAACTGGAGAAGAATAACACTTCTCTCTAGCCCAGTGATGGGTCCTTTCCTGGGATGGATGCGCGTTCTGGCCACTCAGCTTCAAAAAAGGTGAATTAACTTGTGGGCTCAGGTGCAGAGAAAGGCTTTGGCTGCTCAGGAGAACGGGCAACCTCTGTTGAGAGAGAAGAGGTGTAGGGCAGCAAAGCGAAGGATGAAGAAGTATGACTGCTGTCAGTCCAGTGCATGGCAGAAAGGCTAAGAAAACAGTGGAGGATTTGATAGATTAAAACCCTTCATCATTAAATGTAAATTGGAAATTCAAGGAACAGTCCTAACTCTAAGAGGAGGGTGGCAACAGCTTCCCAGTAAGGATGCCAGCTAGTTTTGAAAACTTCCAGTGTCTTTTACCATACCCACAACAGGCAAAGAAATTCGTAATATTTGATAAAATAACACTGCAGCGTACTGGTGAACAATGGATGGACCGCAGACTGATACGAGCCAAGAAAAAGAGCTGTAGAGCAGACTCATAAGAATTCATTCATGTGTATAGAGACACAACAAACTGTATATATGCTTTGTCTTTAATATAGCAAGAATTGATTCAATATGGAAGAAAAAAAAAAACTTATAACAAACAAATTGCATTAGCTTTCAGGCAGCTGCATTTCATACCCACTAAAGGGTAAAGTCGGGGGCGAAATGCAATTTTTGAAAACAAAATTGTTTTGTCAGTGTTGTGAATTTATTAATAAAAGAAGGTGGGATAAAATTGCCGAGCAGATATATGGAAAAGTTTCATCCCATTTTGAAGTCTTTACTTATAGTTTGACTTTATTTGATACAGTAATTTTTATTGTTTGGTTGGCCAACATTGACATCTTTTTATAATCCACTTACTTGCAATAACGTGCTGATAAATCAGTTTTAGCAGTGGAACCAATTAATTTTCCATTGTAAGTATTGACTTAGATTTTTTTTTTAATCTATTCTATTTGTTGGAGATGGCAGTGCTGGACTTCCCTGGATGAGCAATAATGAGGGAGTATTGCAGAATCCATTTCTACTACTCCTCTGAAACAGGGCTTTAAGCTCTGTGTGGTCATTGCAAAAAAAACCCAGCATTTGCAAACACAAATTGAGTAAATTATAGCCTCGCTACCTGGCTTGCATTCTCCAAATGACCCCTGGTGCCCACAGTGGGGATTCTAGCAGAACAGATCAGTTCGAGTTTGCAGATTTCCCAGCTGAGTTTGCTCATTAACACACGGCAGGATGGAAACTATGATCAGAAATGACCTGTGATTGCAGTGGACGTGGCCTAAATGTACTGTGTGTAGTAGTCAGGTTTGGTAAATAAAATGAATGGGGGGGGGTTTGAAGTTCCTAAAATTGAAATGGAATTACATACCACCCAGATCTGTGTTTTACTGTTGCTGTTTACTGGCACTGAAAACCTTTTGAAAGCTGATACAATTTCCTGATAAAAGGAATAAATTGACAAACCGGGTTAGAAGCTTATGCTCCAGATGTAGCAACCCTTATGCAAAGGCCTTTAGTGAAAACTCCTACAAGTGTGCACTGTATTGAATCAGTATATTTCTGAAATAATAAGGAACACTCATTCATAACAAGCTTGGGTTAGACCCTTTCCATGTGAACCGCTTCCATTTTAAACTCATTATTTATGGTAAGCATAGCCACGCTTCTCATGCATTTTGCATATTCAGTTTTCAAGCCAAAATATAGGAGCTGCATTAGGTTCAGTGCTCCCAGCAGGTAATCAGCCTCCTGCAATATCAAACCTTATGTCACCAGCAGTAATAGGCTGAAATAGTCAGAGCCCCAGAAGCACTCTGCCTGCCCAGTTCCTATAAAAATTAATGGGCACTGGGCATCCATTCCCTCTAGGCAACTTTGAAAATATCAGCCAAAATGTAGATGTAAGTATTAACCTTTAGGAAGTTAGTGTTGGCAGCCTCCCGCTGCTCTGTACTAGTTTCCCAAACCGGCAGCTCTGTGGAGGCACGAGCCCTGCGCCAGAGCCTCCAGCCCCGGCCGGGTGGGAGCCCGTCCCTCGCGGGGCAGCAGCTGTGGGCGATTGGCACCGTCGGGCCAGTTTGGCCGAGCGGATCCTGGGGAGCCAGGAGGAAAATCATGAGGCTGCACTGCCACTTGGACCTGGAGCAGCCTGAACTGAACGTGTTGGTTTTTTTTTTTTTGTTTTTTTTTCATAGAAAGGTCTGGGTTGGAAGTTTTTCCGGGTCTTCAAAAGTGAGGAAGCCAGTCCCATAACAAGCAGCATGAAAAGGCGACTCTGAATATGATGTAATACGGAAGTCTGGGGTAGAAATGCCCAAAGTATTACAGCGTAACTGTTAAAATCAACATATTTGGTCTAGAAAAAAACCTGTATGTGAATGCTTTTATATATTAAACCCTGTAAGGAACTTATATATTAAACCCTGTAACCTTCTTTAATTAGGATTTTTTTTCCATTTCCTGTCTGTATTTGTAAAGAAAAATAGTCTGGCTCTTTAAAAAAAACCAAAACAAAACAAACAAAAAAAAATTAGAATAATTTATTGTTGGATTACTATTAAACCAATAGAAATAGCAATAGAAATTCCTGTTTTTAAACAACCTCCGTGTCTGAGGTCTAATCTATACAGACGATGACCTGTGAGGAAGTAATGTTACAGGAATAAATTGGCTGTGGTTTAGAAGGAAGGATTTCAACCCAGCTAATAAACTCTCAGTGGTGCAGGCCTGCAATGTTACCACAGTAGTTGGAGAGCAAACTGTCCCTTTTTTGGTTGGGGTTTTTTTTGGTTTGTTTTTTTGTTTTTTTTGTTTGTTTTTTTTTTTTTACCAAATAGTTCTAAAATAACCAAAGTGTAATCAACACACTCAGTGAGCAGATTGTTCATGGACACAAAATACATTCCTAAATTAAACTAAATTTTAACCATGAAGCATTTGCTAAGCTCTGCTTTACATAGCCTGGGATAAGAAGCAAATAGAACGCACTGGTCTCCATTACTGACTGCTGCTAAACAAGCAAGGTGATAAACGGGCTCTTTTGACTTCACCAGTGCATCTTTAGTAGAAGTCCTGTAAGGACCGGCTGGATTTTACCGACCTGTCACACTGCATCTTTGCCACCATTGTGGCTGCCAGCTCTGGTTTTTTGGTGGATAGCTATGCCATTTTAGGAAGTGCTAATTGCATTTTGCTGGATTTTGCTGCATTTTTATTTAGATGTTCTTACTTTTTTTACTTTTCTTTCCTAAACATGACTCTCTAGAAGTCATGGACTTGGAGGAAATGTGCAGCCAGGGTCATTAGCAGTGCTGGCAGATCTCAGAAGAAGCGAAAGGGCCAGCCAGAGCCCTTCCGGTCTCTGCTGAGTCCACAGGTTTTGAGCAGAATTATGGGCAAGGCTTACTGCAGTATCCCTGTGCTCAGGGTATGGATCGTGTGCTTGTTCTGCTAGCTTTTCCTGAAATATTAGGTCTTGCTAAATGTAGTTTTCTCTAGAATATAAATCAGCTCTGTTAGTGTAGTGTCCTGCTTGTACAACATGTTTTGGTTATGTCTACCCTTATATCCGCTCCCTTCATGGCATACTATATGTCAAAGAATGTACATGCTGCTACTTCCTACCACATTTTTCAGCTAAAAATGACAGGTGCCTGAAATTATTACAGGGGGGTTTTTTTAGTGTTTTGTTTTTGTTGTGGTTTTTTTTTTTTTTTTTTTTTTCCCCACGACGAAAACAACACCATAGATGTTGAGAGGTTCTTGCCAGGAGTCTTGCAGAGACCAAGGGGGTTATACTTGCACTCCACAGTCTAACAAGGAATCACAGCCTACTAGTTTATGCTGCAAAACAAGGTAGGCATCCAGCGAGGGCAAAAGCACAGGCTTCATGTAGTCAAAAAAAAAAAAAAAAAAGGAAAATTGAGCTGTGGGCAACACAGGAGTGAAGAGAGATTACACTGCAGGGTGGGAGCAAACTTGCTGTGTTAGGTAACACTGGATACAGTAAATAACTTCAAACATTTTGGAATTTTTTCTCTGTCTTAGAAACCTGAAAAAGTGTGCAGTAACTAAATAGATTAAAACCATACACTGTTAGGGTCATTGTTCCTGTATCTGTGAAGAATGAGGTAAAAACATACAACATGGGGAGCAGAGATGGGGCAGACCCACAGGGACCTGTTATACTCAGTCTAGGGAAACCCAAAAGTGAAAGGAGATATTCTTACTGCCTGCTTTCCATTCCTGTCCAAAAATACTCTTCCTTCCAATTTCTCTTTGGTGTCAAAATAAATGAAAACGTTTCATAGTGATTAATGGTGTGCTGGCTACACAGTGAATGCTGGTAGGGATACAGCCGATCAGTGAAGAGGATATTTTCAGAAAACCTCATCATATTTTGTTTTGACTTTATGCTGACATGTTGAATTTTGGCAAAAACGTGATAAAATTCAGCCAGTTACATAGGCATGCATGCGTGCGCATAGACACACACGGGGAGAGACAGTCACTCGATGATTCTGCTCCTGGAAGGAGACAGCTCTCCGGAGAAACGCTCCGTTCCTTGACACGCGTTGGACTGCCAGTCACGATTTGCCCCTGGATTGTTCTCTTAAAGAATTGTGTCTGCAGGACGGGACTGGAGGAACATCCCTGTGTCCCCAAGGCCACCGATGGTGTGTGATGTTGGGCAAAACGGCAGCTGCTGCGAGGTGGTTTGACGGGAGATGGAGGCTTACCTGCCCCTCACCCTACCTCTGTGCACCTCCTCACGCACCACCTTTGACAATAAAAGGAGGTGACAGTGTCACCCCGTTTTCTTTAGGAAAATGCCTTAGTTATTCAAAAAGTGCTTACAAGGTTTTGGAGAAAGGTCCAAAAAACCTGCACCCTAATGCAAATCAACTCAGAACGTCTTCCAGGTTTTGATAGAGCTCGTTATACACAAAGTCTGTACTGTATTTATTCACCTAGAGACCTTAATTATTAGGTAAAAAAACCAACCAAACAAAAAACCCCCACAAAACAAACAAACAAAAACCCAACAAAAAACCCCCTACTACAACACAGTATTGTTTCCTTCACCACCAGTGATCTTTAGTTTACCACTTCAATTTTACCCTCTAGATTAAGGGTGGGGGTTTGGTACTACTGTGTATGTGAGATGTTTAAAACTTACTTGAGATTTCGATTTCCAGAGGGTTCTGTGAGGCTGAGGTTGCAGCTTATCTAATATTTTGACAAAGTCCAAGCTCTGTGTTGTAAAAGTCAATTCAGTTTTAAGATGTTGTTTTCACAACTACAGTAAATAATCCATTTTATAATTATTTTAGATGTTATTTTATTATTTTTATGTATTTTTTGCTTAAAATTTAGTTGTTTGTCATTATTATAATTTTAGTAGAAGGGACACTGGAGGAACAAAGCGTTGCTGGAATAGATTGTTATCCAGTGTAATGTATTGATCAGGTCAGGCAGTAAATTAACAGGAGCAGAACACCATTAAATTTTGAACTTAATTGCCTTCTACTCCTAATTTCTATTGGATATAATCAATAGGTGCCAGAGGAAAGTTAAAAGAGTTATTTAGCAAGCTGCTATTTCCTGCAGCATAATGGAAAACTACTGTTTCATCCTCTAGTTGATGCAAATAATTTGCAGTTCAAGTGTGGCCACTTAAGCATTTTATCAAAGACTCACTTTTAGTTCTGTCTTGATTAATCTTCATCCCTTCCAGAAAGAAACGTGATTTAGTGACTCCATGGGGTTTGGTTTAGCTGCCCTTTTGGTCTTTGCAGTTGCACTGGTGTTGCAGCAACGCTGTTTCCCTTCAGGATCTCCCCAGCCTGTGCTCCTGTCCCTAGTCATGCACGCACAGAGTGTCTTCAGGGGGATATTCTCAGGCCAGTATCTTTAAATATCATCTCCTTTTCCAGGGAATGCAACGTTACAGCCGGTGGAAATGAAGACCATAGCCTTGGTCTCAACTTTTCTTATGATTCTTCTACTAGCTTATTTGGGCAAGTTGTTCATCTCTCTTTTTTTCCCTGCTTGTCACACACTGACGTAGTCAATCACCTTCCCCAAGGTCTGACGTCAAGCTGATGTGTTGTACTCTCTTCTAGGACTCCCTGTGCTGCTGATACACCTTGTTCTGTTCTCCAGCCTACTGTTCAGTTTGTTACTCCTTGTGTCTCGCATTTCCCTCTATAGTAATATTTTAGATACCTTTTTTTTCACTTAATGTTGAATTTAAGTATTGCTTATCCTGCTGTAATCTAAAACCAGTTCCTTATAAATCAATACCTCAGTGCTGTTATTATTTTTACGCTTCTTTGAATTTTGCTAATAAAATGCTGCAAAGGAAACGCTGTATTTCAGGTGGCCCCTGCCAAAGCTGTGTGCCCGGTATCACTGCCCTGTGGAATCACAGGGACATTAAAAAGCCATTGAATGGAGAATAGACATCTGATGTAAATTAGGGGATTATTGCAAACTTTGGTGGACCTCGGAAGCTGTATTACTGAAGCAGCATGCAGAATAAAACAGGCCAAGGTAATCATACCTCATATTTTACAATAGTGTCAGTTCTGTGCCAGTGGTGCTATTCCATATTTATAACTTTATATTGGCATAAGGCAATCCACATTCAAGCTAATGGGAGTTCTCCAGGAGTGTTGATTCAGGTTCTTGATGAGAAATGAGTATAGCCCCTTTTGCACATCTTTACAGCAGAAATAGCAGTTTGAGTAGAGAAGAGTCTACTTGGGATTTTATGAAGTGGTGTATAATGATGCACTGAATGGACAGACCTTCATAGAAGTTTCATTTTCTGAGAGAACTGACCTATACTCCCTAACTGGCAAGTTACCCACCTCAAAATAGAGTTAACACATCCAGTAAGTCTTTCTCTAAAATCTTGACCTACATCTGTCCACAACTCTCTCCATTATGAAATGTGGATAACAGGTATTTTACCGCGAGTACATTTGGTTTTATTCAAGTCCAGTATATTTGAAAAAAACATTTCTTGCTGAATATGCAAATTCAAAACCTGCCAAATCACCAAAAGAGCTGAATATGAATTTACCTCTTTGACAATTATTCCTTGTCACATTATTTTGGTTAACAGGGAATTCATCATAGGGGAGAACAAAAAATAAAACCTCTTGACAGCTACAAGATATTAACTGTGCTTACAATATTCTATTTTCCAAGGGAAGGCAGGAAGGCAAAGTTTGACAGGGCTGAAGCTGAACCACGTACAGTGACATCCTGTGACCATGGTTGGCCTGGACTTAACCTTTACAGAAGGTAGACTTGTTGGTCTGTGTTATAGACCAGCATAAATTCTGCAAGATTCGCAATCCCAGCTCCTGGGAGAGGCTGAAATTCTCCTGGTCATTCCACCGGTGCTCACACCACCACTGGTCCTCATATTATGAGCAGAAAGACAGAAGAGTTGGTGTTGTACCCATGGTATATTTAGGGAACTGAATCACAATGCCCAGGTGCCCGTGGAAGCCTACGGCCAAGAAGGGAATTGGACATGGGGCTAATTGAGTTTCTCTGGCCAGGGTGGTGTCAGCAATTATAATAGCATTCCTCATTTCCCATGGAGAAGAGCTGCTTCTTGTGTTTCATGCTTCTGCCAAGAAAAGGATAAAAGGAGATTTTTCTCTATGTCACTGAGGAGAATCCCCTTTTCATCCAAATGAATTATGCTGTCTCTAAGGCACCAGATTAATCTGTCTATGATATCCCTTGTGTATTGTTTCTAGACTAACACATATCTGTGTTTCTTCTTTCACGATCAACCGGTACAAACGAAAGCTAACTCACATTGTAGTCTTTTTGCTGCTACGCACTGCCATGGAAATGTCTGCAGGAGCGATTCAGCCCTGCTGAAGAAGGGGGGGTACAAACAATCTTCTCACTAAGCAAGCAATGATTTGATGAGCATTGGGGTAAAGTTTCACCCTTGAGTTGCCTCGTAAGAAGCCTCCGGAGGAGATGCTTTAAGTATCTGACATGGGTCCCTGGAAGAGCAGCAAAGAGGCAGCTGAGGTGATATTTTGATGCTGTGACTGATCTTCTCTTGAAAATCTCCTGTCTGCTTCTGAGCCTCTTGAAAGGGATGCAGCCACTTGCACCATGCAGCAGCCTAGGTCCAGTCCAAACTTCCACATGAGATGGACATTGGCAACGATCCCCAACTATTTTGGAATGAGATGTGGATAATAAGACGACACTTATGTTACTGTTGATGATGATTATAGTTTGGCTCAGCTGAAGCTCCTTCTCTGGCTTGCTGTCATCAAGCAAACCTCATGAGCTATAGATTATTGCATTATAGGTATACACACCAGGAAAGGCAGGCAAGGTAGGAAGTCTCAGAGACACATGAATTAGGATTGAATAGAGCAAACTAATTCTCAATCAGATCTAGTCACCACTAAAATGAAGAAGATAGAAAGAGACAGAATCAAAATTAGTGAGATAACAGATTGCATTTCTGGTTAGAAGGAAGTCCTGCATTAAGTAATGCTGGTGGATTTAATGTTCAATTCTACCCTTATTTGCCATGCACACTGTAAAGCATATTTGCAGTCTCACCTTCTAGTTGAATCGGGGCAGGGAGTTTTTGTTTTTCTTAGAGTACTTTATGTTTTATAGCTTAGAGCCTTGGCAGGAGTCCATCTATGGTAATATACGATTCCCATCGTTCTTTGGCTGGGGACTGCAATTGTTGCTGTTCTGTCGATAACCTTCTGTGTTTGTGGAAGGCTCGGGATTGGAGCTGTGAGGTTTTGCTCATGATCCCTAAATCCAGAAGCATATTTGCACCATTTTTATCCCTAGAAAGTTATCTACTCCTTACAACTCACTTTCCTTTGAAATGATCAGACAAGACACATTGAAAAGCAGGCTGATTTTGTGTATGCTAGTATATAAGAAATTATACCAGACAGTAACCCTAGTTATGACCCCAAAAGACCCACCACACAACGACACCACCACCACCACCACCACCACCACCACCACCCCCCAAGAAACCCAAAAGAAATGAAAGACCAAACACCCTCTCCTCCCCCAAAAACCCAGCTCATTAGGGGCTTTGCAAGACAGTTCTGGGATTTGCAGGTAAAAATAATATAACCTTCACATTACGGTTCAAATTGAATGTGTTGACTCTATCCAGAAATTTTCAACTCTGTCTTCATTCAGTCTGAAGAGAGTTTCAGTGGCACCTTGGTGGAGTTTCCCAAAACATTGGTACTGGCAGATGTAAGATGGGCTGCTTCAGCTGGAGGGAAGCTGAAGGGAAGCTTCAGCTTCTGGGGAAAACTTTGCCATTCATTTTATGGCCAGCAGAACTAACAAATTATGCCTGCAAAAAAACTATATAATGTGCTGCAATTGGAAAGTTCTTCATACTGCATCACTGACAATACAATGTAAGTGTGAAACTCTGCCACTTATACGCACACGTCTTCCAACCCTTTCAGCAAAATTAGGAGATTCACAGATCTTTGTCCTGAATGATAAACAAGTGCATTTTATAAAGATATGCTCAACATCCCTATAACTAACACTTTCTCTTTTTGCATTTGCAAGCCACCATCAGAAGATTAATACTTCACTTCCTTATTCCTACCCTGCATCTGCCCATGTAACCATAACAGCATGCGTGTAAAAACACACTAAAATCTCAGCCTTGCAATTTAAACGTCAAGTCTTCCATCTTATTCCGGTACATTTAGACCCCCTTTTGCTGACTTCTTACAAACCTAGTTTTCTTAAAACTGACAGAAGATGCATCTGTGGCCCTTTCCGATAGTCCCGTTTCTTGCTCTACCCCTGCAGAACAAAAACGTAATGCAGCGTGCTATGCTGAGAGATAGGTCACAGCCAATCCCTTAGGGATATTAAACAGTTATATTGCCTTCGCGGAGCTGGTCTGACTCCCCTTCGCTTCACTAGAGTTTAGCCAGGTCTCACTGAAATGCTGCTGGGATTTAGCTTCACTGTGATACAGGCACTGAGATGCAGGCATCTCTGCACGGGGAGATGATGTTGCAAAGGTGTGTCCCTACTGCCCATCTCTTCCAGTGCCCCGAAAAAAAAAGGAAAGATGGCACAGAAATACGTATTATATATAAATATAATCCATTCCACAGCTATCGGCTTGTCTAGATTTTTTTTTTCTCTCATTCTGTATAGTTTCCTCAGGTATATATCAAGAGAATCTGTTTGCAGTCACGCTGAGTGATGACTTGGGGGGTGTTGCAGACTGCCGAAGACCCAGAACACACACGCATGAAGTTGCAGACGTAGCCTGCTCCTCGCTCTCTCTAGCACAAGCTAGTATTAAAGATCTCGCTTTCAAAGACTGAGGGCTTCCAGTCAGTCATCTTAATTCCACGTTTGGGCACCTTAATTATTTGCCCTTATTGGTTTTCTGAATTAAAAATTACAGTTTAAAATGGAAAGCACTAACAACTATACAGTTCATTTTCTCAGACTCATTCCATTTGAAAATAATAGGAAATACTATGACTTAAAAAAAAAAAATATGTTTACTTAACTCATTAGCATTTGGAGAATTTCCTTCCAAACAGTAATAATAAATGTACATGTGTACATTGAGACCTCTCTCTTGGGTCAGGGTTTTTACTATTAGAAAAAGCTTATTTTTATAGCTATATAAAATGTTACGGCTATTCCTAAAGAATTCATGAGTGCCTTTTTATTCCACTGCCCACAGAAACTAGAAGGGAACTTGCCACTAACCTCTCTCTCCAGCAGAGAGGGCACAAATATAACCCAGTATTTCCACTGAAGGATAGTGGATATTTTTACCATTTCTGCCCACCTCCTTCGGAGCAGCTTGTACAATCCATAGTAATTCAGGGACAGGAATATACTCTCCTTTCCACCTTGGCAGGGCTTTACTGTGTGAAGGCAGAGCTTGGAAACGGCTTTGAGATCCTTGCAGTGGAGGTGCTAAAAAGACAGGGGAAACTGCTGTGGTGTGATGATGCACTGACTTTGCTGCAGCATGAGCCTCCCCGATACTACAATAGCCTTTGGAGGTCAAAAGCTGTCCTAGTTTGGCTATTTCTACCTCCTTTTTAATGAACAAAGGCTGATACCGTTTGAATAATTCATTTATATTAAAATACCAAATCTTGAAGCACATCAGCCACTAAAGACACGTCTTTGCAGAAGACATTCTGCATTTCCCTGGCCAGGACTGGTGCTCCCTGCGAGGCAGAGCTGTACGGTCTCCCCATGAGCTCCCAATGCAGAATTGAAGTCTTCAATGCTCCCTGGCCACGAATTGAGCCCCTGAATGCACAGTGACTGAATATTCATTTTGTCCATTCTTCAAAAAAAAATACTTACAATTTAAAGTACAAGAATAGCTCCATTCATAAGCCGCTATGTGAGACAAGTCCCTGCCACCAGTGCCATATCTACTTTTCTTAATAAGAAGCGAACAAAGCGGATATATTGCCACATACAAAAATAATGAAAAAAAAAAAGAGATATCCAGAGAGAGAAATTACCTTTTTGTCATAAAGTGATGTGGGTTGATTATAAGCATACGTATTATTTCTCTTTGTTGTTCACTTCATTGTGCAGTCTGCGAGAATAAGGAAGCCGTGTGCACCTGATGTATGACTGGATGATATTAGGGTTTCAACATTTGGAACAGCCGATACTTAGGGTAAAACTTTCCCCTGATTTGAGCTGAACTATTCATCACGCACGTAGCTGTCGTTAATCTTACATGCAGAGCCAGGCTTCTCATATTTCAAAATCTTTGGAGAGGCAGCTTTTTAATCTATATTTGGTTCTTCTTTTTTTTCCCCTTCTGAGATTGATTTCTCTCCGCATATAATGCTGTAGTAGTTTCAATTTAAACAGAACCCTGAAATAAAATAGTTGAATATGAAACCTTAGCAGAGAGAAAGGAAACAATTATCTTGAAATTCTTTTATTTGGAGGTAAAAAACTTCAATGACAGCACCGCTGACTGACAAAATTGACATGTATTTTAGCTTCTGTTTCAAGCAATGGATTATCTTAATCACAACAAGAGGGCATATACTCCTCGATGGGGGCATAAATTCAATTAATCCCAGTAGTAATTCTCAAAGCAATTCATTTTCATATAATGCAGCACCTTGAAGTATTTAAATTACAGCAGCTGAAGCTGGTTAAAGATGAGAGGCAGAGGCAGAAGCTGCCCAGCAGCTCCTGATGGCCAGTTCTCCCCTCCTTCCACCTCCTCTCTGCCACCCCAGCTCACAAAAAGGCTGCTCCTGTGAACCCAGATGGGAAAATGGAGGAAAAGGACAAGGAAAGGAAAATGTCAGGGGAAAAAAAAAAGGCAGAATGGATGTGATGGCAGCTAATGGCAGGGGGTAAGGTCTAAGCTTATTCTCAAAAATACATGAACTATGACAGCTGCAGGTTATAAAGTGCCTCTATCAAAAGTTTCTGGTGACCAAAAGCAAAATTTTTAAGTGGTTTGCATATCTCTCTGGGCTCTTGAGATAACGATACAGCTGTCTGTTCCTTATTTTGTAGGTCATTTATGCAGCTCGTATTCTAAACCCTTCTCTCTGCTAATACTCAAAAAGGATGTTATTGGAATCCCAAACTCCTTGCCATTTTGCAGAGCTGAATCTGGTCACATAACATTATAAATTCAGCAATGTGTGTCACTATGGGAACTGTTTCTTCTGCCAGACCGCGTTGGGAACGAACTGGGAACTGGCTGTTTAGACGCTTGTGTGTATGTGTGTGCGTGCGTCTGCCAGGCACACACATACATAAACACTCAAATGTAGATATGTAAATCTTACCATTAAGTGTTTGCATTTCTTTGCTTCACCATTTCTTCTTATTTTGCTTCATTTAGCATAGATTAGCTCTCTAAATCTGGCAACTAGCCAATTACTGAATTCCCTTTCAAAGGAAGGAAAAAGGGAGATTACAAAACTCATCAAACTAGCATAAATCACCATATCTTCCCCACCTGAGGATCTGACCCTCTAATGGTAGTTTCTTTCTTCTTTATAAAGGTAATTATTCTATTAAAATTAATAGTAAAATGAGTACTGCTGTGACTGAATTACATGGGATAAGCGTGAAATACTGTGATCTGTTCTGCTATGAATTAGTAATTATATTTCATACTTTCCTTCCCTGCTATCCACCTTGGTTTAGTTGCTAAAGCTCTCTCTGGGGTTGAAGCTGAAGATTACTAGTGGTTTACACCAGCACAGCAAAGACGAGTAACCCTGAGTTTTAAGATAGTAGAAGGGGTTACAAGATAAGCATGGATTTGTTTGGTATTTGAAATATCTGCGATCGCTTTCCTAAATGTGGTGAAAGGGGTTTTTTTGTGCTTATAAAGATGAGGTGAGGGAAAAAAAAAAAAAAAAAGAAAAAAAGAAAATAAAACATCTGCCTCCTCTCCACCTGCTATTTCTTCGTGAAAAGTTTGGCTTCCTGATATGTCTTTGAGTTCACACTCTCTGGAGCAGTGAAAGTAGTTGGTGTCTCAAAGGGACGCCCCTCGGAGTAAGGGGGACCCAGTACTCACGCAGGAGCTCATGGACCTGCGAGAGCTCCTGTTTTGGACAGAGCTGAGTTCACCTGCTTGCACTTATGTGCTTCATGGAAAGTTTAAAGTTAACCTTGAAGAGAACAAATGATACCAGGGCGAAAGGCAACCTTTCCCACGCACGTACTGAGAGACAAGCCTTGAGCCAGCAACGGCAATTAACTAGAGGATGGCAGGAAACAATAGTTTTTTTGGTGCTATATGGGTGTAGGGCAGAAGTTGAGTATCATCTCCGGGCTGGTTTCTGAGGCCGAGCGCGAGCCTGCCCAGCACTAGCCGGGACGTTTTGCCCTGCAGCCTGCACAGCCCTGCCGTGCCGGGGTATGTGCCCAGCTCCGCGAGGTGGGCTCTTCACCTCAGCGCGAGCCAAACGCCCCCCAGCCTGATAGAAAGGCAGACATGGGGAAAACTAAGATAAAGAACTGCTCTCCTTTGGGTCACGTTGACATTAATTCCGCATCCTTGCAGGTGTCCTGCAAAAGCCATGTGCTCAACTTGGCTTCAGAGGGAGGAAATGGCTGCTGCCTGGGCAGTGTGGAAAAGCCCTATCTGGCCAGACTCCTGTGAAATAATTGCCTTTTTTTTTTTTTTTTTTAGCATTTTATTGTTTTTAACCATATTAAGATGGTCGCAGGCTGGTTTAGATAGCTTATGTTTGATGAAATAATCCTATAATGGTAAATGTAAACTTGTCCCAATGAATGAAAATCTGTTTTCTCTTTCCTGAGAATAATATGCAGCTACAATTACTGCATATTATTAACAAAACAAACAAACAAAGACTTATGCTAACATAATTAATATAACATATTTTGTTTCTTTGGATAAACCTTGATCTTGACAGTCCCCAAGCTAATAGAAGGTCATTCTTTTTTCCTTCTTAAAATAGTCTGTGCAGTGCAACCAGCTTAATACAAACATTTTTTCACCCCAAGAAAGCAACCTTAGACAACTTGTAAAAAGGTCATATAAACTTTAGATATAAGCCATTATTTTTAATTCATGTGGTCTATCTGTGTTTCCTAGCACCTGAACAGCCTTTCCTGCAAATTATATTCTTTTTGTGAATATAAACAGTTTATTAAAACTCTTGTATTAATTATTTAAATGAGTTTATAAATATTTGAGGAAGCCCATGCAAAAGGCACTCATAATAAATTATCGTATTCTACCTTCATTGAAAGTTAAATTATAAAACTCTGAGACTGCCTTCTGTAACCAAGACATTGCTGCTGCTTGCCATCACAAGGCCCAGAGTAAGAGAATTATCTCTAGGTAACATCAAAAGATAAAAATCAGCACCTAATGTTTAAAGGGAAATGTGACATACAGACAAGTATGTGGCCGTTTAATTACCTATGCTCAATGTCTTACGGGAGGTCAGGGTTTCCAGCCTTGCCTTTGAGATCACAGACGTGGAGACTGAATTAACGACCAGAAGGGGAGATACAGATACTGCCTGGAGCAAGTGAAACAAGAAATCACTCACACAGATCGATTGATTGAATGAGAAGTCAGATATTGTAAGTGGTAGTGGAAAGAATATCAATCCTACAACTGTATGGCAGATAAACCTAAACGGTGCAAGGAGATTTCTTATCTTAAAAGGACAGGTAAAAAATAAAATGATATTAAAAAAATGGCAGCAGCAACATAGCAAAATCTTCTCCAGATAAACTGTTGAAACTGTTCTCCAGATGGGAGAAAGCTTCAGCTTCAGTGTCCTTAGTTTTGCAATGTTGGTTGATAACGTGAAGACTCACTTTTTAGACATTCCCACCTTTTGAGTTCCAGTCTCCATGCACATGGTCGTGTCTGGCTGTCAAGGAGATTACACATTACAAATGGAGGCTGCCAATCGGGACAGAAGTATTTCTGCAGATTTGGGGTAATAGACGATGAAACTACACTGTCCTGTCTTCAAGGAGTTTCTTGAGGCTGACATGTGGATTTCTTGGGAACTTGGCAAAGTCCATTCATGATCATGCAGGATAGACCAGGAGATGATCCTGGTGTAAAGCCTCACCTCTATGAGGGGTGACAGTTCAGACTAACTGCACTTATCCAGCCTTTATTCCTAACATTTGTCCACTCACCTGCTTTTCTTTTCCATCCATCTCCTCTTCCATTGGTGACCACTGTTAAAGCAGAAAATCAGAGATCTTACGAGCCTGAGGACTGCAATGTAATGCCCAGAATTAAGGGATTCACTAGCCAGTTATCTTTCCTATTTGATCTACTTTTAACTTTGAAGTGTTTCTGGAGGTGACTGTTTAGGAAGAAAACACAGCTATTTCAACCTGGTTCTGTTTTAAAGTGCTTTAAATGATGAACAAAGAGTATTATAAAATTTCACCTGAAACAACTTCTTGTTCAGTTTGCTTGTAACTATAGCAATTCTCAGTGTCTTTGTTTAGCTATTCATCTTTGGAGGGCTTCTGCTTGCATACATTTTGCAACTGGCAGAGCTGAACATATTCTGCAAAGCATTTTACATTAATTCATGCTCAGATTTGTAAAAGAATTTGCGCTGGGCATGCTCAGGCTCCATTTACATTCATTTTGTATGAGCATTAATGAGATCAAGTAGAACAAGGACAGATGTTTGTGAAAAATAAAATGTTAAACTCCTATTTGTAGTGATGTGAATAGAGCTTACGGCTTTGTAGTTAAGTATCATCTGACCAGAGTGTGCACAAGATTCCTTGAGTATCTGGAGTCTGAGACTCACAGCTCCTTCTAACTGCTTATTTTCTCAAGAGTACATCTTATACATTACAAACATAGGAAATAACGATCCTTGTATAAATTCAGGATTATTCACTCTAAGGATAACAGGGTAAGGTCATCATATAAATTATTTGTAGCAAAGACTTGCCTAGAACTGCAATCCAGGGACTCTTCCAAGCTTTAAAAAAAAGCAGCCAAACAAACAAAACCCACTGTAAATGGCAGTGAATTTTCATCTTTTAAAATAATACAACTCAGAGTTAAATTGAATGGAGGCAAAAAGACATGAGCTCTGCCAATACCAACATGGCCATGAAATTTCAAGTGCCCATTAACAGACTCCTCAGCTATGTAAAATGTTTCAGAGTAAATAAGCATTATGATCACTGAGGGAAAACATAATTTCAAAGAAAAGCTTGTCAGTTAAGGTCAGTTTAATATCCACTCATGAATTTCACTGTTTTTAAGTCTTGCTGATAAGCTTTTGTAATTGAGTTACTTCTCTTATTCCATGCATATTGAAGCAGTAATTAAGCTATGGTACGAGATACAAAGTATTGTGTGCTCAATTCATCAATTTTTGTTCAGTCTCGCAGTTCTTGTTCTGATTGCACTGGCATTGTTGCACTGAAATATCTCCAAATCTATCATGTCAAGATTATGCATGATGTAATTTGTAACAGTAGCTAGGGATTTGTTTACCAAAAAAAAAAAAAAAATGTTCCTTTAATCTTTAAAACAAAATTAGACTTGTCTTACATCACAGAAGAGGTTTGAACAAATACAACACTTTTAATAAATCAGTAATTACCTCATGTAGTGGCAGTTGGCTCATTTAACATAACCTTTGAAAACAGCTTCCTCCTCACAGATTTTAAACTGTGCCTTTCTGGGATACATTTTGAGAGCTGGACTGTGGAGATTTAAGTACTCTATAGGTGTATTGTTTATACCACAGTGATCTCCACCTCGTGAAAGAGAATTTGGACCGTATCATCTCTTCACAGCAGAGATAATTGCAAGTTAACTAATCTACCTCCTCAAAGGCAGAGCTTGCAAATTTCTTAGGTACCACTGTGTGTAAAGTAACACACCATGTGCAAATTCATAGTACCATCATTAGGATAATAAAGCCTCCCCTAGTTTATCATTTCAAATTGAATTGTCCCTACAAGAGCACAGGGCATCTGACCCACGTTTGCAGTGTGTATTGGTTGGTTGGAGGAGGTTTAAATAACATTCCACCAGCTGTAAACCAGTCTGTAATAAACATATTTCTGTAGTTAGTGTGGTCTGAAATAGCTGGTGGGTACAGATAATAGCAAAGGGCTGCTCCCGTCCTTTCCCAGAGCATCCTGGGTCATCCATGGTTACAGTCATCAGGGCTTTGACCCGCATCAGTTTACTCTGAAAATCAAACAGCCACATGCCAGCAGGCAATTAATGAAGGCTGCAGTCCTTCTGCAGGTGTGTCCATTGGATAATAGACTTGCACGTAGTTTATTAAGCTGCAAGACACAACAGGCAGAACATTTCAAGGGAAAGATAATGTACCAAGACATGAGTTCAAGCACAGATGAACTTCAGCTACTTCAGAAGTTGTTTAATCGCCAGCCATGAACCAGTTAGGCAGCTTTACTGCAGCTAGTTGGGACAAAGACGTGTGGTGGTGGGTGTTTTGGACATTAGGATGACTGAACCAGAAGGTGCTTGCACTGGTGGGACTGAGGAGAAGAAAGTCCCTCCAGAGCCACGTCCTGCCACCGTGACAATGCCAGCAAACAGCTGCTCACACTCGAGCCCCATCTTCACATGACAGGGTCAGCCTGTCCAAAAGGACGATACCTCAAGCAAGCAATCTCATATAAAATTGCAAATCTGACTCACTAAAGCGATGGCCAAAATCCGTATTTAATCACATGCCTCAATGTATTGCTGAATCTGCCAGTAACCCAGCAAGAGGCTCAGAGCAGCGGTGATATTCAAACCTTTCTAAGACATTAGATTCTTATAAGAAGCTCAAAATTATGGAATGTTTTGACTCAGGAATTTTCCAGCTCTGATTATTATCCTCTTCTTATCCTTTTTAGGGGAAGAATAGCAGATGGCTTCATGTGCTTCACACCTCTTAGCAGTCTCTTTTTTCCAAAAATTCCTTGATATCCAGATTTTAGGAGAAATGTCACTCTTTTACTGCTCCCACCGATCTCTGATGGTTGTGCTTTCAGTTTTGCCACTTCTTCTGTCCTTACACGCTTTCTTCAGCAACAGGTACCCACCTGACAGTCCTCACTATTACACAGAGACACTTGGAACTCCAGCCACATATTTGTCCATTTTCAAAACATAGAGATTTAGCCTTAGGCCATTAAAGCACAGAGAACTTAGTATTTTTCACAGAAGAAAACAAACAAACAAATAAAACCCCACAAAAAAACACAATGACAATGTAATACATTCCATTAAAAAAAAAAAAAAAAAAACATCATTTTCCCCTGGAAAAACATATAGAAAGCTTAAAATAAGAGTGGTTTTCATTGACCAATAACACATAATTGTCTGTTCTTAATTTCTAAATATTTAAAGGAAGAATTTTCCTTATGTGTTGGTTTACAGGAATCTTCTCTGTGGACTGGAAACAACAAGAGACAAATTTATACCTAAGCACCCCACCAGATCTTAATTTCATAACTGATAACTATCCAATATATTATGCATGCTTTGTTATGCCTTATAAATGCATTACAGTTATATAATTTATGCATTTTCGCTGTTCTTTCATAGAGTGCTTTGCTGCTAAGCTATGTTTCTGGCACCTCATTCAGTCAAAATTTCATATTAAACTTTCACCCTTCGGAGTCCATCTTGCAGCTTCCCCTTCCATCTCGCTAAACCCAGCCTCCTGCAGCACAGGGGATTCACATCTCAGCAAATCGCAATTTTTACAGACACCAGATTTGATCCGAAGCCTGCAAAAACTAAGGAGGATTTTTTTCCCGTTTCTTCAGTAACTCTTGGATCAGACCCTAGATACAGATCGGTGGCTTCTAATGCAAAAGCAGGCAATAATTTTTCCTCTTTGGTGCTCACTTCCACCATCATGAAGGGCAAAGTCATAGCAATTATATCTTTGGTTCAACGCAGTCATTTCCTGGCAATACTGTTGTGTGAGCAAATATCTCCGCAGTGGCACCAGCACCACAGCAGCTCATCGGATAGATGGATGGATGGATGGATGGATGGATGGATGGATGGATGGATGGCTTAGGCTCCCTGCAGTCACTGGAGGAACAGCATTACAAGGCCACCCACAAACCTCTGTGTTACCTCCCTTATCCTCATCTCACAGCCTGTCTCTTCTCTCTCTACATTCTTTTACTTTATTAATGAACTATTAGTAATAAAATTAACTTTGCATGGAGACATTTTTATTCTTTGATGGCACACCAGTCCTCATCCCTGGCCTAAAACATGTGTGTGAATATTTATAAGCAGTTTCCTATTGTCTTCCCAATAACATATAATTATGCTGCAGTTCATTGGCATTTAATTAGATATACATATATATATATGTATAAAACACAGTAAGATTAAGCTTTCACTAGGCTATATAGAAGCAGTTCAAACAGGGTGTAACTAACACTGCTCCACCGCACAAATATTTTATCAGCCTGCTCTCAGCTTTGCTCTGCAGCAAGGGACAGCTTCAGTTCCAAACTTCAGTAATAAATAGCAGCAATGGGTCTCCCTAACCTGCAAAAGATCCATTCTCCCCATACAGTTTGGGAGGGGATCCTCAGTCACCTACACTCATTTTGCCTCCCTGCACATGAGCATTTCGTGTTTTTATTAGTCTCATTAACACTCATTAGTGTCAGTAGGTTGCTCTCAAATGACCCACTGTCTTTGCAGTGAGGTTATGTCAAACACCAGTAAATTCACACGTATAAAATTATAAATAAAGGTAGGTGGCTCGGCCTTCGATGCATGATGCTGTGCATAAATTCAAGACTTTCCAAGAAAAAAGGTAAGGCTGTGTCCTAGCACTCTGGGGAGACAAGTTTATCATACAAGGTTTATTTTATCATTTCATGTCATTTCTCTCTGCCACAGATATCTGCCTGTTTTGTCAAGGCTTGATCTGCCTTCTATTGTAGAAATCAAGTTTCCAGATAGATAATGCAGTGAAGGTTCAGTTATAATATCAACTATGACCCATAACAGTTGGAGAAAAAATGTCAAGCATTGGTCATGTCTGAGCTCAGTAGAATGTGGAATAATCAAAAAAAAAAAAAAAACAAACCCACAAAAAACCCAAAACCAAACCAAAACGTGATGCCTTTTGAGTACACTATTACCAAATGAGAACAATACGGGTGTTGAGTACCCGCTGCCAAGCACAACCCAAATGACCTGCTGACATCCCTGGGAAGGAGTGCTACAACCCATTGGCCCCCAAGTCTGACAGTTTCTGGTGGCTCCATTTTTTTATTGACTTCTTAAAATCTGAGACTTTGAAAAGATCTCGGGTGTTGAAATATAGCGCCCAAGAAAAATGTTGTTTGCTTTTCAGTGACCTGTACTCAGTGCTGCTGAGATATCCAATATCTACCTGACTCTGAAGATAATTATACAAATCCAGAGTTGTTCTTAAAATCTGGATGTTTTTGCCTGTGTACTTAGCTAGCAGAGTTTTTTACCTCTGAATAGCTGTACACACTTTACAAGTACTCAGAGGACTCGAGTACTGTCTTTTTTAATGCATTCATGGAAGTGAAGATGCAAGTTCACTCAGCATGAAGGTGCCACCCATGAGAAACTGTGGTCCTACTTCAGTTTCGGATGCCCCTCAGCCATAGGTTTAAGCAACATTTGTTTCTAGAGGTGCAAAGAGAGGGACATGGAAAAAGACAAAGCCACAGCGTACAACCCTCCCAGGCTGAACAACATTGAGGGATAGAGATTCCTTTGCAAGATCTAAGCTATTTTGTATGGAATCTCTTCTTTAACAGACCATCTCTATGCAGCTGAAAGTCAGGCATGTGTTTAAAAACCTTCTGGCAGCACACAGACTTCATATAATTGTAGTGTTCTTATTCATTATCGTAGTACCTAGGAAATCCAGCCTCAGTCCAAGACACCGTTCTTCTAGTTGTACAGATGCAGAAAAAAGGTCAGTCCCAAATTGCTGCAATACAGTGTTGAAGCTCAACAGATCGGTAAAGACAGAGGGGAACATGCAGGAAACAAGGCAGAAATAACTCATCCTCTTAAGTAAATAAAATTACAAATGGAAAAATGGTACAGCAAGAAGATGATTTACTTGTAGTAATAGAGAAAGTCAGAAGCAAGCCTCAGGAGTTTCTGATTCTCGGGCCGTTAGCCAACATCATCTCTGTTAGTCATATTGTTGTGAGGGAAGTACACAACATGCTTATGTCATTTTTTCCAATTTACCTAACAGTATGCTAACTGTTAGAAAATAGCAATATGAATGGGTTTTCACTAGTGAGTCTTCTCATGCTGTCGCATTATCACCCTTTTTGCTGGTTTATGCAGATCTTAAATGGGAATTGTTCATGGATTCTTTACATCTAATCTGCCCTTTCATATTTTATGGGTATATTTTAGTGCAGACCACTGGGTTGTTCAGACACATACTATATTCTTTAAAATATCCTCTTCTGGATGGAAAAAAAAAATATCAATCCATTTTTTCTAATGTTTCAGACAGTGAATTAATAAAATCATAGAATCATAGAATGGTCTGGGTTGGAAGGGACCCCAAGGATCACAGAGTTCCACCCCCCCTGCCACAGGCAGGGACACCAACCTCCAGGCCTGGACCTACACGAGGTTGCCCAGGGCCCCGTCCAACCTGGCCTTGAACACCTCCAGGCATGGGGCATCCACCCCCTCTCTGGGCAGCCTGTTCCAGCCCCTCACCACCCTCTCTCCATAAAAAACTTCCCCCTAATATCTAATTTAAACCTTCCCTCCTTCAGCTTCAATCCATTCCCCCTTGTCCTGCCATTTTCTACCCTTTTAAAAAGTTGATCCCCCTCCTGTTTGTACGCTCAATATTGCTCAACAACCTGGAGAATATTGCAAAGATCAGAAAGTTCTAAAAGAAAAAAAAAAAATAATATGACAATCTCTTTTTAATGTTTGCTGCAATTAAAAAATATTATATTAACTCAGCAAGACTGGATCTGAGGCAATTAGGAGATATGAGACATCACTTGCCAGACTGATTGTACTGTGCTTGTATTTTAAACTGGAGAAATGTCAATTTTCCCAGAGTTATGAGAGGTCTGTTATCAAAGTCTGCAAAGCATTACACTGCATGAGCATTAGATTGATGCTTCTAAAATTGAGTAAGATTGAACTAAGGCAGATTGTTTGTTGGACTCCATGTAGGAAACATCCTGTGTCCTAGACAGCTTTATTCAACCTGAAATCCTTTGTTTCGGATTTGTATTCTTTAACTTATCAGACTACTGCTTTACAACTCCCAGAATAAATGGTATCTCAGTCTGTTTATGAAACACATAACCCTTCATATGAGTCTTTTACTCCGGTTTTCTCATCCTCCTAGAAAGTGTGTGCCCACCCCTGTAATACCTTCTGCACCCCATGACATCCCAATAAAGTAAGAGAAAGTACGTCTCATTCAATTCTCCGAGATTTTGCTTTATAAGGAATAGGTGAGCACAGGGTTACAGATTCTCTTATTCTAGTTTGTATCAGGGTTTTAAAAGAAAACAAAAACAAGACTACCTGAAAGGTTTTACCTACCTCTGTGCTATTCCTATTGCCAAAAGTCTCCATCAGTGCAAGAGTCTCTCATGGGGAGTTTGAACTTTCCTTTAATCTAATCCATTTAGAAAATGACTCACAATTTATTGAATAAAGTGGAGAAAATTGATATCTTTTCATTAAGCTGACAAAGTCGTTTTCACTGCTGGCATCTGTGAAATGCATTCTCTATTTAGATTTTATTTATATCAATCTTCTCGGGTGGAAACTAGATTAAAATGGAAGGTTTTATACTTAGAGTAAAAACTTTCCCATCCTGCCACGAGTGTCATACTGGTTTTGAAAACGAACTCTGTTTCTTATTCCTTGGAGTAGCGTGATACCTATGATCAGGAGGAAGCGCGATGCAATATCTCTATTCCTTTGTATTCTGTTTCTATATAAACAAAATGTCTGCATCTTATCACAGGCAAAGAGAGATAGCTGCTGTGCCTTCATAATGGCAAATGCAGAAGCAATCTTGGAACATTTTAATACGTAGCATGTTCCCTCTAAACTGCTGAAAAATGCATGATGATACTTTGCCCTGTTTTCATATTTCAGGGTCTTCCATAAACATGAATTAAAGTTATATATTATTCTGAGTATTGTCATATTGTTACATTGTTAAATATAATGTCTTTGTACTTATTGTCATATATAGTTTGTCATATTGTTAAAGCAGTTTCCGAAATACAAATGCAGAGAAGTTAAAGGAGAATTCTATCTGCAGAACAAAAAAAAACCCTTGCATTTTTTTTATACACACTGGAGTAGCAAACGTGACACAAGCAAGTGCCGGGCTGTGTGTGCACGTCTCCTCCTGGGCCACCCTCTGCCTGTGTCCTGCTAATCCCCTGTAAGAGGGGCAGTTAGTCACTGCTTTGAACAACTGAGCAGCTTCAGTTTAATGCAAGACCTTGGAGACTAAGAAACGTAAAACTCAACAAGTTCAGGAGTTTCATCAATTAAGGAAGTTTAAATTAAATGTATTTTTTTCCAAATATTGGCTGATGCAAGAGGAAGATGATGGAATCATTAGTATTTCCATGTTGATTTAGATGTTTGAAAGTGTTTGAAGGTGTTCAGTGCATTTTTACGGTCACCCTGTAATAGAATAATTTGTTACTGCAATTCAAGGAGAAAAAGTCCCCAGCCAGCTATCTTCATGCATCAAACCTCTGTGCTCCAGATGACGCACAAGAACAAGTCAAAAAGCGGTCACTACCCTTATGAACTTTGCAGGCTGAACCCCACTAAATTCAGTCTAAGCTGAAAGTTCCCTACAGCCACCTAAGACTTTGGGCTTTATGTTTGGAAACAAATTCATTTTAAAATGCAATAGAATTGTGTAAACACTGGTAAACATAAGCTATTCTCTTGGTCTTTCCCTTTATTCAGTTTGCTCACCGGATCTCTTATCTGTAGCTTATTTCTGTATTTGGTGCAAATTATTAGAAAATGCCGTTTCAACCAAATGCTTCTTTGTCTGTTAATTCATGCAGACTAAATACATCAAAAGTTAAATATTTTGATCAAAAATTTTATATAGCTTTGCAAACAAAGGTAAAAAAAACCAAAACAAAACAAAAACAAAAAACCCCAATCCAGTCTGAACTGGACTGGAAAATAATCTCAATAATTTTTTGAAGAAAGTTCATTTTTTTCCCTAGCTCCATTAGTTATATGCTTAGAGTTTAATATTCTTATGAGAGAGATGTTTTCTTGAAAAGAACTCAGACATAAGCAACCCCTTATTTATACTAGCAAGAGCAGGGGAAAAAAAAAAAAAAAGAATAAACCAACACAAAACCAACCATAACAACAAAACAAACAAACAAACAAAGAAAAAACCCAAAGCAGGAGTAGTCAAGGTTCTTTTATATCACAGATAAAAGATCTCAGTATCGGGGCCATTTCTGTTTAAAATCTTCATCAAC
>JMFS01122672.1:0-22827 GCA_000699545.1 Podiceps cristatus
TAGAAAGTCACTAGGTTGGTCATCATAGAAAGTCACTAGGATGCATGGGAATGGCTCAAAGCTGAATTGGGGGAGTTTCAGACTGGACATTAGGAAGCATTTCTTTACTGAGAGAGTGGTCAAACACTGGAACAGGCTTCCTGGAGAGGTGGTCGATGCCCCAAGCCTGTCAGTGTTTAAGAGGCATTTGGACAATGCCATCAATAACATGCTTTAACTTTTGCTCAGCCCTGAAGTGGTCAGGCAGTTGGGCTAGATAATTGTTGTAGGTCCTTTCCAACTGAGATAATCTAGTCTAGTCTAGTCTAGTCTAGTCTACTCTACTCTACTCTAGTCTATTCCATTCCATTCCATTCCATTCCATTCCATTCCATTCCATTCCATTCCATTCCATTCCATTCCTGAATGAAGTCTGAGATAGCTGGGACAGTTCAGCCTCCAGAAGAGAAGGCCCAGGGCTGGATCTTATTAATGTATATAAATAGCTGAAGGGAAGGTGTAAAGAGGGAAGAGCCAGGCTTTCTTCAGTGGTGCCCAGTGACAGGACCAGAGGCAATGGACACAAACTGAAACACAGGAGGTTCCCTCTGAAAACGTGAAAAAGGTTTTCTAGCTTCTGTTTTCTCATCTATTTAATTATCCATTTTCCCATTTTATATGGGTTCCTAATGACACAATTATGAGTTTTGAAATATTGGTGGATAGATTTCTATTACCCCAAGGGGAAATGTCAATGCCCTAATTAGAAGTTTATTGATGCATTTCCTTATATTCAGAATTATCCTCCACAAATTTTCAGAATGTTTTTCTTTGCAAAACCACATAAATAAATAATATTTCCTGAGGGCATTTATTAGACAGGAGACAGAATGTTTCAGGGCACACTCCTGGCAGTTAAGATAATGAAATATGAGATTCTATGCAGTTTTTCATTTTTCTGCAATGTCTCTAGGTTAATTTGAACATGCCAGGGCTATAGACATGGAAGACTTGATCTTACACTATTTTACACCTTGTATAGTATTTAAGCAGTGGTCAAAATGGGCTGATATGTCATATGGAGTGTATGTCATAACAACAGTTCTCCAAACATCAAAGGTACATATTGAAGTTTTCTGGGCATGGGTTGCAAGATGAATAGGCTTCAGGACTTCTAGACTTCCAATTTGGCAGTTGTATTTGAATCTGTACAAACTGAGTGTCACGCATGTCACCAAGGCTAAGTACATTATGAATTCTCGCTTGGAGACAATTTGTGTCCAATTTAAACAGCTTTAAGTTTTCAGTGAACATCAGAAACACCCAGTTAGGGAAGAAATAAATTCACAGAATGTAAAAGACTTAAATTTTATTATATGACTTGTTCCATAAATACTACAGTTTAAGCCTTAATTATGCCCCACCTCCTTGCTCCTTTTTTTTCCTTTTTATTCATTAGTTCTCATGATTTATTTTGTCTTCATTTTATTTAAGTGTCTGATCTATAACTTACCATCATCAGAGAAATTCCTGAATATAAATTGAAGGCCAAGTCAGCCATTTTTACTTTTCTGTCATATATCAAAAGAGGAAAGAAGTTAAAAGAAACAAGGAACATCATAAGAGGACCAAATTAATTTATCTCTCCTCTCAGTTTACATTCCTTATTGCTTTTACATAACCTTACGAGAAAACATGTTGGGCTCCACCAGATAATCATTCAGAGTGGGATGTAGCTGACCTAATGTGATGCTAATCACCTGTATTAAGGCAACTGGAGATACCATCCTCAGAGCCTAGGTTCTCCTCATGGTTGCCCTTAAATCGATGTGGAGTTTCAAATGCCTTAGTACAGACAGGATTGCTAGAGAGTACAAGCAGATCTGACACTAGACTTTTAGGAAAAACATGCCTTGAGGATCAGCAGCTGGAGGCCAACTGAGTTCCCCGACGACATCTCAAACAGTATCTCAACTTCCATGACCAGAATCAAGTCATGTCTTCTTTCACCTACTGCACAAGAGGTGGGATTCAGCCTAATATAGCTGTTTTTACCATTTTATTTGCCCTAAAGCAACCTGCCTAGCCTCTAGTTCCCGTGGAGGAACATGAGTGCTCCACAGAACCTTGGTCAAGTCTCCAAGTTCCAGGAAAATGTCTCAGTTTCCACAAGATATCTGAAAAGCCATTAGAAATTTATGTTTAGGCAATCTAATGCTGCCCTAGCAAGTCTCACGAGACTAGTCTCTTACCACAGGCATCTCTGATGGGTGTCTAAAACTAGGTGGTACAAATCTCATTAATCCAGTTCTGTTTCCCAGAGGTAAATTTATATCAATGCCATACATCTGGTTCTTTTGAGATGCTTTCAGATATCCCCACTTACTTCTAGCAACTGTTCCAGATGATTGTCAGTCTCTCATGGGTCCTATGTTGTGGTGGATGTCTTCCAGACATCATAGGGCATCTCAAACGGTGGTGGATACTTCAGGGTAAGCAACTGAATCAAAGTCTTCTCCAGTTGGTCTGGGAGAAGCCACAATGTTCCCAGTAGCTCAAATGATGTCTTTTAGACGTCAAGCCAGTGCCATAAGCAATACTTAAAATGGCAAAATGGTTTTAGCTACACCCACAAGGACTGGATTTATGAAGGTCAAAGCTGAGTGACATCTGAAATACCTATGTCTGGGAAATACTGATGTTTTAACATATTTTCTTCTGAATTCTAACATAAACATCCTTATGAAGAAGATGATATAAAATAAAACAACATAAAAATACATTCATAAAAAGTGATCACAAGGTTCCTTTAAACTCTTTCAGTCTACTGAACTGGATACTTTTTTTTTTTTTTTTTTTTTTTTTTTTTTTTTTTTTTTTTGAAGTGGAATTTTTTTTTTTTTTTTTTTTTTTTTTTTTTTCAGATCAGAGTGCAGCTGCATTCACTATCACTGCTCCTTCTGGGAGCATGTTAGGTGCTCTAGACCCCCTGACAAGTATCGTGGTCTATTTTCACAGCATCTGCTAAATCTAATGTGCAAAATTCTGCTTGAAAATGGTAACTTGGTCATACATATTTTGTCCTCATTATATCTTTAAGTTAATATGTAGAGTGATACTTTGGAAAAATTAGGAAGTTTATAAAAAGCCTGACAGGCATGAAATAATGGAGTGAATGGAGGAGGAAAAGAATCTGCTTGCATTGTAAAGTGACCTTCAGCAATACACAATTAAATGCACATTTATCTACTGAAAATAAAAAGGAAAGAAAAATGACTATTTGAATACCCCACCAAAGAGTATTCAAATAATAATTTTAATAGCTGGACTCAATGATCTTAAAGGCCTTTTCCAAACTCAATTCTATGATTCTATAATTCAACCATGGATAATAGAATTCATAAGGCTTTTGACACCATCTCCCACAACATCCTCATAAGTAAAATTAGGATGTGTGGGGCAGATGGGTGGATGATGAGGTGGATTGAAAGCTGGCTGAACCACACGGCTCGGAGGGTGGTGATCAACGGTGTGGAGTCTAGTTGGAGGCCTGGAGCCAGTGGTGTTCCCCAGGGGTCAGTTCTGGGTCCAGTCTTACTCAATATATTCATCAATGACCTGGCCCAACCCTCAGCAAGTTTGCTCTTGACACTAAACGGGGAGGAGTGGCTGCTTCCCCTGAAGGCCAGGCTGCCATTCAGCGTGACTGGGACAGGCGTCAGAGCTGGGCGGAGAGGAACCAGATGCTGTTTAACAAAGGCAAGCATAGAGTCCTGTACCTGGAGAGGTGCACCCCTCTTGAATACCTTCTCTGGAGGTATTCAAAACCCGCCTGAATACATTCCTGTGCAACATGCTTTAGCAGGGGGGTTGGACTAGATGATCTCTAGAGGTTCTTTCCAACCCCTACCATTCTATGATTCTACGATTCTATGATTCGTACATTGTCTTCTGAGAAAGAAAAGCACCCTTTGACTTCATTCTCAGTTTTCTTAGATTCATGCAATGAATAACATTTGCCTTTCACACCATTTGAAAAACACACTTTTCACACCAAACATTACCATCATTTGGTAGTCACTGGATTTGGTAATCTTCTGGACCACTAGTTATCTGTCATGCTATGTGCAACATTTGAACTGAGAAGAAACTTTTCTAGAATTTCAAAATAACACAGACCATGGGCCAATGTCAGTCATGTGAACCTGGTACAAGTGGCTGAGTAACAAGGAAGAAGAGGACTGTGTGCTTAAAGCACTGCTTCTCAACACTGCTCATACCAAACCACTTTCTCAAAAGTAGTTACAAGTCCCTATTCCATTTTTCCCATTTGTCAGAAGACCTCTCCTTTAGTTACAGAAAGGAAGTCATTCCTCTTGCCCAGCTGAGAACAGCTGGTTTAGGATTTTTCTCAGGCTAGCATGCTACTTTGCTGTCCTAAACAAGAATAGAGACCATGTTCAGAAAACATGGAACAACTTCTGGCAATCATAGTTCCCTAGAAATAAGATATAGTAGCTGACCTGTCTCAAAGACCTCAGAAGCTAAATCCCCACTGCAAATCACCCTGTTGACTTTGGTGCAACCATGTAGGTAAAGTCCCACTGCACATAATATATGTTGTTTCTAAATCCAGGCAGAGATTTCTGTCCATTTGAACTTCAAGTAATACTCTTTCACTAGTGAAAATAGCAATACAACAGAGAATCATAGAATCATAGAATGTCCTGAGTTGGAAGGGACCCACAAGGATCATTGAGTCCAACTCCTGTCCCTGCATAGGACAATCCCAAGATTCACACCATGTGTCTGAGGGCATTGTCTAAATGCTTCTTGAGTATTTTCAGGCTTGACACTGTGACTGCTTCCCTGGGGAGCCTGTTCCAGTGCTCCACCACCCTCTGGGTGAAGAACCATTTCCTAATTTCCAACTTACACTTCCCCTGGCACATCTTCCTGCCATTCCCTCTGGTCCTATCATTGGTCACCAGAGAGAAGAGACCAGCGCCTGCTCCTTCTTCTCCCCTTGCGAGGAAACTGTAGACCATGATGGGGTCTCCCCTCAGTCTCCTCTTCTCTAGACTGAACAGACCAAATGTCTTTAGCTGCTCCTCATGCCGCTTCCCCTCCAAACCTTTCAATAACATTGTGGCCCTCCTCTGGACACTCTCCAGTAGTTTTATATCCAAGGTGGGGCTGCACCAGTGTGGAGTAGAACAGGACAATCACCTCCCTTGACCCACTAGCGATGCAGTGCTTGATGCATTCCAGGGCACAGTTGGCCCTCTTGGCAGCCAGGGCACACTGTTGGCTCATGTTCAACTTGCCGTCAACCACAGCCCCCAGAACCCTTTCTGCAAGGCTGCTCTCCAGCCTCTTGCTCCCCAGTTCAGGGTTGCCGTGCCCCAGGTGCAAAACCCATCACTTGCCCTTGTTAAACTTCATGTGGTTGGTGATTGCCCAGCTCTCTAATTTGTCTAGATCCCGGTGCAGGGTCTCTCTGCCTTCAAGAGTGTCAACCACTCCCCCCAGTTTTATGTCGTCCACAAACTTAATAAACTCTCAAGTCCTGCATCCAGGTCATTTATGAAGACATTAAAGAGTACTGGCCCCAAGATGGATCCCTGTGGAACCCTGCTAGTGACTGGTGATCAGCCCGATGTAACCCCATTTTCTATGACCCTTTGAGCCTGACCCATCAGCCAATTGCTCACCCACTGCATTATGTGTTCATCCAGCTGTATGCAGGACATTTTGTTCAGGAGGATATCATGAGAGACAGTATCAAAGGCTTTACTGAAACCCAGAAAGACTACATCAACTGGCTTCCCTTGTTCAACTAGGTGGGTGACCTGGTCATAGAAAGAAATTAAGTTTGTTAAACAGGACCTTTCCCTTATGAACCCATGCTGGCTGGGACCAATGATTGTGTTGTCTTTTAGGTCTTTTTCAGTAACTCCCAGAATAATCTTATCCATAATCTTGCCAGGCACTGAAGTGAGACTAACAGACCTGTAGTTACCAGGGTCATCCATGCTGCCCTTCTTGAAGTTTGGGACAACATTTGCCAGCTTCCAGTCAACTGGTACCTCTCCAGATTCCCAAGAGCATTGAAAGATCATTGAGAGAGGTTTCACTATGACATCAGAGGTCTGTGTTACTGTGACAAGTGAAAAAAGATTTGATGAAGATTTGTAATAACCTAAAAGAAATTTCATACATCACTGAAGACAAAGAAAACTGAAAATAAAAGAGATTCGGGTTATATTTCTTTTTAATAATGTCAGTCAAAAATGTTCCAGTCAGTAGTCTGAACACCATGGATGAGGACAGATTTACCACTTCACTTCACTGAATAACAATTTCAAAGCTTAGCGAAATCTTTGTCAGAGGAGATGGTGAAGCTTAAACTTCCTGTCAACAAAACAGCCTAGACAAATAACGCATTTTGATTAAATAGCTGTGTGATCCTTGAACTGGAATATCTAAATGAGACAAAGGGGTTTAAAGGTAGGATGAAAGGAAATTGTAAAGAATCAGTAATACTAAATGGATGCATGTCCAGTTTTGCTGTCATGTAAAAAAGCAGGGGCAAAGCTGGGTGACACAGACAGCCTGGTAAACTCTGTGTAATGGATGTAGTGATAAACTCTATTAGAAGAGATGTGGGTAGACTTCTGACTTGGGGAAAAAATACAAGAGAGTATAACCAACACTGTAACCTCACTTGATGCCCAAACGATCGCTTAGAAATGAATTAAAGTTCAGATTGCAATATGGGCCTGATGTATTTTAATTCAGGGTGAGGTTTCATGGTTAGTTTATGCAAAACTACTGAAGGGGGATTCTGCTTTCCTTCATCCCCGTACTTGATCACACCTTCACCACATCATGCTGTCAGGTGTCAGTCAGTTCTGCTCAGTTCCTTGATCCTACCAAAAAAATTACCCATTGTCTCACAGGTTTACCGTCAGATCTGATACAGTGAGCAGCTTTTTGATTGCTGGTGGATAAAAAGGAAAATGTGGGAATGCACAACCCCTTGAGTGGGAATATGGTCTCAAACTGTGCAACTACGTTTTATTTCAGAACTGATTTATCATAGACAATTATATGCTGCTGCAACAGATAGACATTTCCACATTTGGACTCTTAAATTTATGCTGGATCTGATTGTTTCTCTTGCACCACTAACTCATTGGTTAAGTGAGTTACTGAATACTATTTCTGTTTTCAGATTGAATAAAAAAATTATAAAGAGGGAGGTAACTAATATACAATATTGACAAAAACATTTTATATTAGACTTCTGAATTTTTTAGGTTTTGATAAACATTTTTGTGAAAAAGCTGAAAGCCTAAATATTTGTGAATTAACAGTATTATGACAGAGCAAAATGAATGCCTTTTTAATTATATGTTCTTTTATTTCTCCATTCTCCTTATTTTTTTTTTCATATTGTCCTTACTCTTTGTGTTGCACAAGCATGCTCTGCAGAAATGCGAAATGGCTAGTATAAGTAGTGGCAATACCAGGGATGAAGTTTTAGCTGCAGGCTACAAGAACAAATAAAAATAAGCACGGGAACACAAATCTAAAACAAAATTAAATTTTAAAAAGAATATGCTATGGACATTCTTGCAATTTTTAAGGATACCTAAACTAACATATTGTACAAATCTGCTAAGGTAGAAGGTCAAAAGTGTGCTTAATACTGGGTGTCACATGGATTTATGTGGAGACACTACAAGAAATGGATACCTATGACAATAAAAATATTGTAAATATAGATTACTTCATTATTGACATTTGGAGTTGTTCTTTCAAAACGGGACACACAAGGTCACCTTGCAGAACTTGCACAATATTTGTTGAGTATTTCAAACTTTCAATAGCATTCAGAGAGCCATTTGTGCTGCAAAAAAGTATTGTGAGGTACCTGTTCTGGAATGCTATGTCCTTCTTAAATGTAAATATAGTGTCAGCGCAATAAAGTCTTCCGCTGTACCAATGAGAACCAGAGCCTGCCTCTTTGAACAACAAAGGAAGTTTTAAAATATCCCCCAATGGCACAAGATGGAATAAATTTTGATTAATATTTTAATTCTGTTTTTCATCTGTTTTGAATCCATAGTAATATAAATTTGAGAGTGTCTGAAGCCAGCATAGCTATCCCAGTGGGAGACCAGCTTGAGTTTTGTCATTAACCCATTTTAACCCTTATTTCCTCATTTCATTTATTTGCTTTCAGTAATTTTCCTTGGTTTGACAGGACTTAAGCAGACTGTTTGTATGTGGTTGCTTTAATACAATAAAGTAGTAGACTTTCAGATGTTCAAGGACATATTTCTTGCCCCATCAACACATTCCCATCTATGGACGTGTATGTCCAGACGTGCATTCATGTGTGTATGCATATGTGCAAGAGAGGTGAAGTCGAGAAATGAAGATGAGAGGTGAAGATGGTTCACGTTAAACTTTTGTAGACCTGATTATTCCCGACAGTCATTTATGTACCTGGGAGACCTGGTGAGATTAAGTGGGAAGGTTCATCTCAAAGGTTAGCATCCTAAAAATAACCTTTGAAAGGCTGAACAATTGTAAGGACAGAGAAAACTGTCATTGCCAGTGCCACAGAGCAGCAACAGTAGTCTTTTTGAAAGGTAGAGATAGCTGCACTGACCATGGCAGCAAGCTGCCTCAGGTCCCCAGATTGGAAAGAGGGCAGCCCCAGAGGTAGCCACAGGCAGCAGTAGTACCACTGGTGCTAAAAAATAATAATAATAAAAAAATAATTAAAAAAATTAAAACATTCTTTATTAAAGTTCTTGCTTAAAAGCTAGAATCTTAATAGGGTCAGTTTAACATGAAATAGCAGAAAGAGGTCATGGTACACCTGGAAAAAGGAAATAGACAGCAGGGTTTCTTTTTTTAAATCAGAATGGAATACATAGAATTGCATTAGACACTCTGTCAGTAAAATAGTCCTCAGGATAGCCTCAGGCACTGCCAGTACAGACAAATAGCAGTGGGTGAGGTGTGTGGGTGTCTGTGCTTCAAGGGAGTCATGCCTAGTAACGGTGACCCCTAGAGAGGCTAATAAGACCAGGTGAAGAGAGGGAAAGGGGGGAAAAAAAATTAAACCCAGACATCCTTTCTATCCTTTCTGTGAGGGAGCAGGGGAGAAAGGTGCTGCTGGAGGCATATCATGCATTATGCAGGCACTCACAGCTGTCCAGCTCCCCCAGATCCTTGCTATGGTTTGCACCAGTGTAACTAACGATGCCAAATGTATAATGAGTGGGTGAGGGATGAAGAGCAGGGTTAGTCACTGAGAGATCTAGGGTATTAAAGAGCTTTTCTACAGAATCAAACTGGGTAACCAGCGAAGGACCTCCACGCATGCTGAAAAGCACAATCCTGCTCTCTGGATTCTTGGCCCGGATCTCCAGGGCACCATTCCCTGCTGGATCCCAGCACTGATGTGAGTGGTGACATGGGGTGCGATGTTTCTGAAGGGCACTCGTGGGGTGCCGAGGAGGGCTCAAAGTCATGCGGTAAAGCCTGGTGCTGAAACCGTGTGCATTTCCCAAAAAGCCTGTAAGGTAGTCCCTGGCCACTTCTTCTCCCTGGGGATGTTTGAAGAGCTGCATCGAGCTACCTGGACCAGTGGACAACTCCTCCATTGCTCCTCCAGCCCAGGCTCATTAATCCTCACCCGTGGCTGAAGGAAAGGCCCTGGCAGTGCCATGGAGCAGCCTCCACACTCTCTGCCTTTCCTCATCATACGTCACGGAAACATGATTGATTTTCCTGCGTCCCTGTGCCCCCAAGATCACTCTGACAGGACAACAAGACATCAGTGCTAAATTCCACAAGGGCTTGAGAGGTCTAGCTGGTACTACAAAGAGTGATGCTTTTGACAGACAGGAGTCTGCTTTGGTGTCAATAAAAACACAATCTCACCAAGGTAAACAGGAATCCGCTAGCAGGCATTCACCTTATCTGCAACTGGTGATATAGCTCAAGAGCGATACCTTCTATGTTATCTTTTTTTCCCATATAAATGCTGAAAATGCATTATGACAAACATGTTCTATTTGCAAAAAACTGCTTTAGATTAAGAATTTCCTTTTCCCCAGCTCTAATCGCATGAAACAGCACCAACCAATATATATGTAAGAGGGACAGTTTGGGAAACAATGGCCACAGCAGCATCTCTGTCACTGTCCGATTTCTCCACCGATCTGCCACTTCTAGCAGCTTCCTGCTCTAAAGTCCTTCTGCTCCATTGTCTTTCTCAGCAGCCCTCCAAGCTTCCATGATGCCAAAATAATCTGCCAGATGACAACAAGCCATTTCAAAGACATATGAAAAAAAGAAAATTGTTTCCATCCCCCCGAACCAACTGCCTTTATAGCTCTGATTTCTACGGTGATCGAAGTGGACTTAGTGCCTCGAAGCAAAGTAAACACATATGTTTGGGAAGGTTTTAAAACTACTTGGCACCAAATCACCTTGTGCCACCCAGAGAATATTTTTTCAGCCTTATGGGCTTCTGATGTGTATGAAGCACTGGCTTTCAGATTCCACGTGTCTCTTTGAGATACAGTTGGTGGTGTGGTGGTACGTGTGACCTCAGACATCTGGACTAGCTGTCAGCCAGAACCTTTAGTGTTTGTAGCACCATACTGAGGCTCTTTCACATCAGATGGAGAGGAAAATATTCCCAGATATTGGCTCTCTCCCAAAAACAGTACGTCCCTTGGATCACACCTCATGTGAAGCTCTGTATGAACTGAAGGGAGAGATGGGTTATTGGCGTATTTTGCACAGGCTGTCTGTTGGCTTTATTGTAACTGACGACAGCTCCAGCCTGGAGGAGGCATGACTGCATGTTGCTTTGTGCATATATATGCTATTTTGCCTGCTGTTTCAATTTGATTTTATATTTTCTCATTGAAGAAGATAAGACAAATAAAAACTATCTCACTTATATAGCAAAAAGCATATGACAGTCGCAGGTACTCCTGCAAAAAAAGATAAAAGTGTGCACATGAAACAAAAAAGGAATATGGTTTTCGTATATATACTAGCAAATCAGAATACTATTTGAAGGTAAAATCTATTTAATCCCGCTTCTATCCACAGTTACTGGAAAAAGAAGCCACAAATTGGTGCTAACTGTCACTGAGATAACTCTACAAAGTGTCCTCATTAGAAATTTGCATCCAGATCCTGTGGGCTTTTGAAAGCATTAATGCGGAAGTGAGACAGGGCTATCATTTCTTAAGTAATTTTCTGGGATAAAATTTTCAGACACCAGCTGACTTTAATCAAGCTGAGAGCAATATCCCAAGCTAGGCGGCTTGCTAGTAAGCCCTCTAATGGTGCTGCTGAGCAGCCGCAAAGGATCCCAAAGAGAACAACTGCAAAAGTTAAGAAGGTGTCAATTAGAAACCGGTTATGTAGATGGAAGCAAACCACAAAACTGGTAGTGTCCCATCTGTCACTGTACCATGGCGTGGGGAGAGCAGGCTTTTCCTGCCGTGGAGCTCAGCCGTGGCAGACCGAGAGTGGTACCCACCTCTCTCCATTGAAGAGCTGGTGGGAAATTGGGGCAGCAGGAGTGCCAAGGCGCTGATCACAAGTCACTCCTACTGGAAGTTTCAGATCTGTCTTATGCACCCTGGTGAAGTTTGTAAGGTTTTCCAGACAGAAAATGGAAAGCCAGTGTCCTGAGCAGCCCTGTAACCCAATAGATACAAGTTGTCACTGCTACTAACATATCAGAAGCTGCACATTAACTCCGTGAGGCCTCTAGACTTGTCAGGCTTTGACTGGATATGTCCTGGGGTGCCCACAGCTTTCCTTTAGCTTCTTTTAGCTGTTAACAGCAGTTTTCTGATGACCAGGTGTCTATCGTCTAATTTGTTTTACTTTTGCTTAGCTTTGTATAATCAGTTGGTATAACCATAATTTTTATACAGAGAGCATTTAACAAGCTGGTTTTTGTGGAGAACTAAATTTTTTTGGCCCTAGCAAAATGATGTGATGTGAAGGAAAGGTATCATAGGAGAAGCCTTTATGGAGAATGCTGGAGAGTGCAGTGCGGAGGAGTATAGGCACGGGATAACAGAAGAGAGTTACTGTAAACGGGTCATCAGTGGTTAGCCACTGGTAGTTAAAGAAATGCAGTCCCGAGAACTGGGTAAACTGGTTTTAAGGTTAACAAAGAAGTATCCAGCTTATATAAAATCTCATGTTTATGGAATCTCATATTTCAAATGGAAAAAAGAGCGAGTAGTACAGCGTGACAGAAGATATATAACAAAAACCCCACGTGGTGAGAAAGGAGAAAGAAATGCTCATCATCAGCATCCTACTCCCCTAGGCAAAGGACCTGGGATGTTGATGCCCTGTGACACAGAAGCACAGAACCTTTGCACGCAGGGGATGCACAGCAGTGGAAAAAGGGGCAGGTATTAGGAAGGGAGTGTAAAACAACCTAAACTCAATCTAAACTGTGTCATTATTGAAATCCATTTTGTAACAGTGTACCACTCTCTGTTTTTTTATGTAATAATTAGATCAAGATCAATAATAACTCTTGGATTAGACAGTTAAGATTTCTATTCACTAACAATAAATCTTTGGCTTCGTTTAAAAGTTGTGTATTTTTCTGCCCATAGCAGGATTTTGTGTGTAACAGTGACTATACTCACTGCAGGATTGGAGTTGGTATGTAGTTGTTAATAAGTGAAGAATTAAATTGGGAGCCAAAGAAGAACCGCACCAACAAAGGTGCCAATCCAATCTGGGTGGATTAAAAAGAAAAAAAAAAAAAGTGAGATTATAAATGGGACTTCAAGGAACAGAAGTCTTTGATGTACAGTGGCTTGGTGCATCTTAACAATGCAAAAAAAGAGCCTTTGTCCTACAACAAGACTTTCAGGAGATAGCTCTGAAGAACTACCATCTTGTGTCCATCAAGGCTGAAAGGAACATTGCTCAGTGCAGAATGGTTTAATAATGGAAGGCAATGAAAATTAAATTAAGAAAAAAGAGGAACTATGGAGCATGATCACAATAAAATGACCTTGATTGTGCTCTTCATTTCCTGCTTAGGGACTGCTTACTGTGAATCTTGCAGAGAATTGCATCAGGGTCTAGAGAAGCATCTACTCCCAGCACAGCCAAGAGCCTCTAATCAACAGCCTCAGTGGCTCTAGGATTGCTCTAAGAAGTGAGATTAAAAAGGGATCTTTCCCATGTCAGGTGAGTGCTGTGACCTGAGACTATTGGCTATTCTTGAGTAACTCTCTTTTACTTCTCCATAATTCTTTTGCCTGTTTGTTCATGGCTTTTTTTTTTTTTTTTTTTTTACTCAGTTTCATTCAGCATCAGAAAAAAAGTCAAATTTCAAGACTTCAGAAAGTTTTCAGTTTTCCATCCTTTCTGAAATTCAGTGCTAACTTCAATTTTCTGCCACAGGTTGACTAATTCACAGTGGGGAACAGAACTACAGAAATTTGACATTATGATGGGAGGAGTAGGATACGAGTTTTAATTTCTTGGTCCAGGGACTCCATGCCAGAAGTACATGGGCTATGAGGCCATTATAAGCAGCTCTTCTTCCCAACACAGTTTGCCCTGGGGTAGGAAACCCTCCCTCCAGAACCAGCAGCAGAGTTTGCTGCCATTTGGGCTGATGGTATGGTGTCATGAGTTGGCACATATAAAAAACCTATTGTTCAGATGGAGAGCTGCTCTAGCAGCCAACAATAATTTTGGTCTAGGCCTATAGTCCTTCTCATGTATTAGTGATTGTAGGAAAGACTGAGCGCTATTGATATATATATACACTAGCATAATTTGGCTGTTTTCAGAAGATATAATGTCAATGACAATGTCAAATCTTTTTTGTCATGTATTTTTGCATAGGCTCCATGACTGTTTCTTTGCTCATAGTACCACTTAGCAGAAAGAAGAATGCACAGGAGAATGACAACAGTCATCTCTGGCAAGGATAAGTGGCTTTAAAAATGTTCTTCAGGTAATGTACATTCAGAGGGATTATTCTGTACCGCGAACAACGTGCTTGCACACACTGTGATGATCACTTTTGCTATGAACAATAGCTTTGCTGAATGCCCTTCTTTGGCAGTGGCAGAGGACGTATGAGGTCATGGATGATTACCGCTCACCCCACTGGGTGTCCACTACCGACAATTCCAGTTGCACCCACGTGCGCTATGCGCAGTCTCTAACGTAACACATAGTAGAACAAATCTCCTTGCCTTTTTATAAGTCTTTTACTTCATGTGGCAGCAGATGTCCAAGGATTTAAATAAGTGCACTGTGCAAACAGAAAATGAAAACAGCTTGGATGACTTCATAAGAGCTTACAGGATGAAGTGTCTTTATTTCCTTTCAAGTCAATGTATGTGTGGTAAGTATATTAAGTATATTTCATAAAAGGTTAATTATTACCATATTGCTGTCCAGTAGGGACATTAAATTGCCTTGCATGCCAAGCATATAGAAGTAATTATGACAGGCTGGACAGTTAATGCTGTAATGAACCTTAAAAAAAAAAAAAAAGTCTTGGAGAGAAATGCCTGATATGTACTAAAAAGGGGAAAAATAAGGGGAAAGTTTTTAAATTCTTGAAATCCATAGGGTGATACTAAAATCTGCCTGAGAATTGAAAAGGTGTTTCCCCATGTGCAGAAACCATCACCTCAGTTCCCCAGTGTGGTGGGATTCCAGTGTCAGCACACATGGGCACATCTGCATGGGCAAGTACACAGCTCCAGCACAGTTTATACGGGGATGTATCAGCTTGGATACTCTGAAAGCATGTTTGCACAGTCCCAGGTCCATCTTACAAACCCGCAACTTGCCTTTTCAGCAGGCACAGCCCAGCAGTTCAGGACTAGCTCTGGGCATGGGCAGAGTGAACTCGCATCTCTCAGCATGTATTCAGTTAGACATATCCTCATAGTTCTCATAACACATTTTTGCTGTGGTTGCCAAATTCCCAGTGGCGACAGTTTTGACAGTCACAGTCAAAATACAACTGTGTAATAATAAGTTTTCATGTGGCAGCTGCTCATAAAGTCCTTGGTGACTTCACATAGATACCAAGAGGCACTGTGAACTGTTGCTTTAAGGATGGCATGACTTTGGTAAAAGCTTTCTGGATGTTAAAGTAATCAATAATATAATTTTATACACGTCCGGAAGTTCACTACAGATACAAGAATTCCTTTTTCCTATTTCTTTCCTGTGAAAGATCAGGAAACTAATTTCCATGAGCCTCCAAGCAGAGACCATGTAAACAAATTTGTCTTAGAACAGTTAAGAGCACTGCTCGAGAAAGGCTGATGTTTCCCAACCATGAAACTTTCCCCCGCCAAAGAGAAAGGTAAAATCAATGAAAGTTAAGAAAAGCTTTGAGTGCAATTCTCATCATTCTTTTTTCTATTTTTTTGTGTTTAAAAATAATGGTTGCTACAATAGAAATAAGCTTTTGTCACATATATATAGCTGTGGACCACAGTGAATGCTTTACATGTCATAATTTTTCATCCTCACTTGGACCTGAGAGTCTCCCCTTATGAATACAACAGGCCATGATGTGTGCAATTAGCTGAAATCATTGTTTTAACCTGATCTTCACTTTCCTTCTGCTTCCTCAGTTGCTGCATGTTCCTTATTCATTAACTGTATCTATAGGCACTTGTCTTATCTACTTTTTGGAGAATAAGATGTCTTAGACCTGTACCATTGCTGACTATTTTAATCTCATCAGTTAGCTGGCATTCAAGAGCTTTTTGGATGAAGAATCAGAAATATGAGTCACTGTGATCTTTTTTATACACAGTAGGTCCAGTTCTACAGAAGATTTCCCAATAAACTTAGCAAACTATTTCTGCCTTGCCCTCTGTCCTTGTCAGCCTGATATGGTACGGAACTGCATTGCCTCTAGAAGAGCAGCTGCTTCGTAGAAGGGTGCCATCTATTCCAGTGCTGGAAAGGAACAAACTATTTCACACTCTTATGTCAAAACAAGGCAGGGAATAGGCCAAACCCTAGTCACCGCTTATCACTGCTTTCTTAAGCCATTTTGCTTCTTTGGGGATGTAAGCCAATGTAACGAGGCACCCTAGTACAGTTCTACGAAGGGCTCATATTGATACAGTTACACTGACAAATAATGAGGGGACCAGGCAAATTGTCCACACCTGAAAATTGTTATTTTGCTTCCTGTTTTTGTTTTGGACCACTCCAACGAGCTCTCACAACCAATGCTCAAGTACAAGTAGGCAAATACTTCAGTGCAGGGACCAATCCCCAAAGACAGCATTGATAAGCCTGTATTAGATCTGTCTCCCTCTATCCTGCACAGTCCTACGGATCCCAGAAGGCTCTTTATGCTCACAAACACCCACATGTTTGCATCTCAGTGCAGGCAACAAAAGCCTCAGTTTCTTATTGATGGGCTGCAACATGGCACTTACATTATTTCTGAACTTAGAGCTGAGAAAAAAACCAAACCAAAACAAAACACATGCAGTAATTATTATATCTTAGATCCCGGACCGGTTGCTATGACACTCATGACAATGTTGCATTCTGATGTGCTGTGATATAACTCTTATCTGAAGATCTACTGCTATGAAACATCAGTGTGGCCAACTGGCTCTAGGTCGGGCTAACCCTGAACAGTGTAAAGGTCTTCTCTACTCTCTCTACCACTTGACTGTAGAGTGACAAACCATTTGCTGGAGTGGATGCATTTAATAGCACAGATGTGGCCCTTGGGAGGGTTGCAAGCAGACACTCAGGGCCATCTTTTGATGTCCTCCTCAATTGCTATTGATTTAATAAAGGAGGTTGAGAGCAACCCTTTACCTAAAACAAGAACCCTATGCTCCTGTTTGGAGCTCTAAATCTGCCTTACTGCTGACATGAGCGATATGTCCACATCACCTCTAAACCCAGCACTCACATGATTAATCTTTCCTATATTACAGCTGGCTCTAGCAGTGAAACTCTTTTTTGGTTTTGGAGATGGTAAGATTGTCATTTTGAACATAATTCACTGATGTGGAAGGAGGAAAATATGCTACTAAAACCTCCAGAAAGGCAGGAAAAGTGGTAGAGAAAAGCATGCCAAACAGTCAAGGATTTAGGGCAGCAGATAGCAGTGCTTTTGGATAGTCTTAGGTTGTCTTATTTTTCAGAAAAATTCTGAGCCCATTCAGTGGTATTTTTTGGCATTTTCTCATCTAGACTATGTCAGGTTATTTTTAATTGTGCAATTCTCCGGCAGCTTGCAAATGTAAAACTTTCATTTTCTATTAAGAAGTTCTTTTCAATTGATATTCTATGATAGGAAATAAAATTTCTGTGTGAGCCAACCACTAGAGAGTCTGCAGGAAACAATATCTGGGTTAACAGACTGTTTTAAACACATTCTCTCAGGACTTTTCCCTTTCAACATTTTCAGCCTGTCTGCCTCTTCTTTCCTGCTTGTTTCTCCAGTGTTCAGGCCAATTGTGATCTACTTGAAAAGATAGACTGGATGTATTAAAGAATGGCTTTTCATACCAAGTGAAGAATCAACATAATCTGACAGTAACAGAATCGTGTTGGAGAACAGCACCCAGGGCAGGACTGGAGGAATGGTGGGTAGATCAAGGCACGTTGCACAGGACAAGTAATAAGCACACTAACAAACAACTAACTTTTATCTCATTAGTTGCCCTTGAGGTAGCTGTAATGCTTTGATCTTAATTTGCAACTGCAATAGCAAAAATAGAGAAATCTTTAATCTTGTAAGTGCAGTGGCCTATACTTACATTTATCAGCCACAAAGATATACTACTAGAACATACATGAGTTGGACTGCCTCTGTGCAGTCTGTCTGTGATATAAAGGTGCAGGGACAGTTTGTACAGTTAAAAAAAAAAATGTTTTCTTAGGACCAAAACTATATGTGCATGCACTTGTATTTTATTTTGCACATTACAAAACAAAGTTTCCATAGGTTGTTCTCCATTCTGAAACCTCCAGAATTCCATTTGCAAAGTTGCAAACCTACATCATAAAATACCCAGGGCCTGAGTCAATGCTGTGCACTGCCTTTGATATCAGTAGTCTCTATTTTTCCTCTCAGCAGGCATGGTAGGCTGATGGTATCCAAACTAAAAGAGTGCAGAAAGAATAGTTATTTTGTGCCTGAAAAGCATTAGCAGGTCCAGTGAAAAAGAAATCCGAGTTACAACACCCTAAGGACTTTGAAATAACACTTGTGACAACACTGCGTTGTGTTCTGATGTACTATGATCTAACTCTTATCTGAAGAACAGGCATTTTGGACTCCACAGAGAGAGAACGTGGTACTTTGTAATAACATAATGATAGACTGAAGTCCTACAGGACTGTGTAAAGATCATCAGTTTCACTCAGAAATTTAGGCTAAATTAACAACTGCAGCACAAATAACATAAAATCCCTTCAGCTCAATTATGTGGCTTAGTCTGGGAGATCAATGCCTCCGATTCTTATTACACATTTAACTGCCTTGTGATGGATGTAACAATAGAGGGTTTCCATCAAGATAATTTTGGAAAGCACTTGAGGAGCCATGTGTCAGGGTTTTCATATTAAATCCATTAAATCAATAAATATTAGACATTAGGTTTTCTAAACAATTATTTACTCTTAATGCACTGAAACAATGAAGATTATAAGAAAAAAATCATACCTACATTTTGTTTCAGGAGCAGAAAAAAGTAAAGATTGTTGTTTGCAGACATAAAATTACAGTATGTGATAATTTAGTAGAAATTTTTTTGTGTTATCTTTTCCTTTCCAAAATAATGGGCTGATCACATCAATCTAGCCTTCATCCCCATATTAATCGAGCAAACTGGTTTTTTTCATCTCAGTATTACCTCTGGCATTTCAAACATAACTGCGATTTCAAGACACCTTTGTTGATAACCAATAACAACACAAGAACATCAGTAGTAATTTCTTATTAACCTAGCAGAAGCATTAAGTGATAAAAATACCAGACTGAGATTCTGGAAATTGGAGATTCTCTTTCACTGGTTACATGTGACTTTAGAGTAAATCACTTAGTGGATTACTCAACCGTGAAAAATAATACCAGCACAGTCTTACTTAGCATATCAGTTTCTTATATGTATTCATAATTACATCTGCTTGTATTAGAGGGAAAAACATGTTTCTGGTTTTAAGTCCTCTGAGGTAACACAGATAAATGAATGTAAGCTAGAGTCCATTCTTGCTGATGAAGTGCCAGTGCAGGTCATACCCAGCATTTCTAGGGACCCATCAGTGCTGCAAAACCACAAGAGTCATCCCTGGCACTCTAGTTGAAGCTAGTAAATCAGGCAGGCTAACTCAGGGCCTAGCACTGTCCTAAAGTATTTATGCTATTCTTTCTGTTGCACAAGATGGAAAGAGTCAAATTCACTGTGGGGCCCCAGACAGAATTTGCAAATGTGGCGTTGGGGAAAACAAAGCTGATGATACTCTCATCAATCGCATTTGTGTTGGGAATCATTGAGAAAATATGCAATTATTGTTATGGGCTTAGAGTTCAGAGTAAGCCTGCATTGCATTTGTGGGTGAGCTGAGCTCTGTAGGGACTGTTAAATGCTTTGATGTCCAAAGAAGAAAGGTGCAACAGAGATTCAAAATTACCTCCGTTCGAGTGGTACCATTGCTGAGCTCTATCTCCTGTTGGGAAGATGTACTGAGCATTGCACAGAGGCCATGACATAGGAACAGTACTGCATTCGAGGGGAGAGGGGTCATATTTGGCAGTGCAAGGATCTTGTCTGGAAGATTGCCATACTAAACAATTCCCACACACAAGTCAAGGTCAGGAACTCTTGCCAGGGTATAGGTCCTGGACACCTTGGAGGCAGAGTGGACCCCCTTCGCCACTACAAATAGGGACATTCTTTGCCTTGAAAGAATAGGTCACAGGAAAGCCGACAAAACAACCATGACAGATTTTACTGTGAAAAAGAATAATCTGGCCAATCTTGTGTCATGCTCCTTTCACAGAGAAAGACAGCTCTTGCATTAAATCTTGAGACTCAGCAGGTAATGCAAGGAGATCAGGTTCCCCAGGTACAGGCAAAGACATGCTGAGGTTGTGAACTCCAGAGCTACATCCACAAAGACAGCCTTCCACATCCAGGTGTCCTATTAACTGAAAGCTATTGGCTATGGGCCAAAATAAGCATAAGTAAATTAAAGCTCACACATTAAGCCATTCCAATATAGATAATGGCTTTACACCATGACAAAACCAGTTTCGGAGATTAGTCCCAAGCCCTTTGGGTAAAGACACAAGAAGACCCAAATAGATTCATTCACTTCACACATATTCATGCTGAAGAGTGTGTCAGCAACATGCAGTTTATCTCAACCCACAGAAATCTATCCATAAGGCATGTACAGAAACACATCCCAACATAGTGACTAATCCTGCACCAGCAGCACGGTTTTCTTAGTCACTTGGTGATTTGGAAGATATCCACATTTAGAACTGAGCTGACAACTGGAAGCAAATAGTTTAATGGCTTAAATCAACATTTTCCTAATTATTTATTTGCACTCTCATGAAAATTTCCTTTCATACTGTAATTATCCAAAATTAAACCCATTTTATCAGTCTACACGTGTGGGATTATTGGTCTATTGAGAGGTGTATAGCACAATATTTGATGTCTTTAAGAGACAACTGATTATACACGTAACATGGTTCCATCTCTTCCCCCACTGGCTGAGTGTAACTGTTGAGATTGGGGCTTGAAGAAGCCAGTGCAGAGCTGAACACCCCAGGGGAGAGTGGTGTTTTAGGGACAGGTTGTAGTTAAGAGAGATAAGAGCTACTTGAAACACTTATACATTCATCCTTTCCAAACTACGTAAGACATCACTTAGGCAGGTTCCTAAAAAATCCACAACCTCCTACACTCTTTATTGGTATAAGTGCAGAATTTGAACTTAATTTTGGCTCACACTACTCATACAAATGAATCATCTGTAGAAATGCTTGGTGCACTGGCAAAAATTATCAAAACTTGATACTTCTGCTTTGGGCCTGGAAGGTTCGACAGATCTAATATAGGCTGTGGTGATGCTGTTTCTAAACTTCCCACTGCCACAACTTGAGGCCATCAGTATGTCCTAGGTAATAGGAGGGGAGCACTTCATCTAGGGTATGACATAGAGTAAGTGTCTGCTGTACTCAGTTACTGCATACATTTTTAGTGTTGTCATTTATGCGGCTGATTAGCATTAGACTTATGTAGGGATGTAACTGGAACACCAAGGATGGGGTTGTGAAATCATGGCACAAAGCTGGACAGAAGCAAGGAGCTACCCAAGTCAGCCTCGTTACCTCTTCCAGATGGTCTCTGCCTCTTGCACTGGGCTGCCAAGGGTTAAATCAAAGTTAATACAATTTGGCAGTATTTACCTAGTGTCCTCTCTGCCCCCATTCTCTTTTACACATAGATTGTTCAAATACACTCCACACATAATGTAAGTTTACCTCTCTCTTTTTTTTGGCAGGATATTGTGACCTTTGAACTGAAATATCCACAGCCTGCTATCATAACAGAGCTGCTGACATATCAGTATAACCCAGCTTGGCAGGCATCCCTGCAAATACTATAAAAAGTTTTATTGCTTAAAAAGTGCAGCTATTCCCTACCTTGCACTCTTTTAAAGGAGCAGGGCTCATGTATACCATAAGGAAAGGAACTCCTGCAAGCACATGGAGGCTGCTGAGGCTGTACTTTACAGGCTACATCTCATGGCTCTTTCCTAAGGAACAAGAGGGGGTAGAGGGGATATGGAAGGGCTCCAGGTAAAAAAAAAAAAAAAAAAAAAAAAAAAGGATAGCGAAATGGCAAGACAGTTAACCAAACTAACAGCAGGACCAGTCAGTGATGATGATAAAGAAGATAGCATGGGACCTGTGCAGTTATTCCTTAGGGACAGACACAAATACATAAGAAGCAAAGACGAATCAGAAGGAGAGTATGTTGCCTGGAAAGATCACCGAGGTGGCTATGAGGTCCACATGTGAAATCAAAGAAGGGGTAAGAGATGGTTTCTGTTAGAGTATGTCAGTGCTATAATGAAAAGCTGATGGTAGCTAACCTAGGCATACATGGGTTAGCTGTAAATTGACTAACCCATGTCCTGAGAACGGTGGACTTGATCAACAATTACAACAATGCAGAGCTCAGGGCAAGATTTATAATCTGTGCTAAATGCCACATTACTGCAGTTAAGTATTGCCAACATGTACACTAGCTAGGTACTTAGCCAACATATCTTTGATAGTCTATATAACTTGATTATTTAACTTGGATATTGCAAATATTTTTCTATTTATGAGAATCCACAGTTTAGTAGCTAACATCATACCATGTCATGGACCCTCTTCCAGCACAGATGCAGACTTAGTGTCACCTCCTGATTTCCAGGCTTATGTCTTCGCTATGGTAGGCAATATCTTAGCAATTTTAAATGGACACAACTATTAGAACAAGAAAATGGTGCATTCCTAAGCCGTAGGACCAAGTGGGCTGCAAAGTATTGTGTGTTATGATGACAGGTAACAGGTTAGGAAGGCTCTGAATATATTGATCAGCCATTCACTGTGACTTGGGAAAGCATTACTAAAACATGTGTCTGTACACTTTTCACAGCCCTCGAGTATATCAACAGCAGGTTAATAAACTTTGGGTCACACTGGCTTTCTAAGTTCTCAATGAA
>KL285748.1:656-24958 GCA_000699545.1 Podiceps cristatus
AGCCTGGAGAAGGGAAGGCTGCGGGGAGATCTAATTGTGGCCTTCCAGTACTTTCAGAGGGCACAATTTTCCAATTAAAATATTACCCTTGTCTATAACAATGACATAACAGAAAGAAAAACTGTTAAGAAAGTGATAATTATCCCTCAGAATTACTCATTAAAGAGCAACATCCCCACGCCTGTTAATGGGGGCAAGCTAGTGGTTCCTCGTGGATAATCATTACAACAGATGTCAGGTAGATAAAGCGACATTGGTGCATTCACATGCTTATAGCCAAGTGTTTGTATAAGAATTTGAGGTTCGATATCGTGGTTATTGGAATTCCCTAAGGAACCCACAAGTAAATGATCTGTCCAGGCTATGAAGAACACAGCACAAGTTCATGAGCAGAGGACTATGATAGAAACACCTTTGGACACCCTTGTGCACCCAATTGCTAGTATAAACAATACATTACTGAAGTCTTAAGCCCCAATTTTTTAATGCCATAAGAATAGACTATACATACATAATCAATTTTCAAATATAAAAAAGTCAAAGGAGAACTATTTTTCCACATTATCCATCAATCTCTTATATTCACCTTCCTATAGAAATAGAGGTCCTGACCTATTCTGACTGTAATAAAATTGTCTGGACCCCTTATTACTAATAAGGGAGTTTAATTATAGAATCACACTGAAATTCCAGTGCAGGTAATTGCATTTTTCTTGTCTTAATGTCTCTGAGCCCCTTCAGCTGCCCTAGAATCACACTGAAATTCCAGTACAGGTAATTGCATTTTGCCTGTCTTAATGTCTCTGAGCCCCTTCAGCTGCCTTCAGTTCCTGTTCAAACTGTTGCAGCGTATTGTCAAATCTGTTTAATAGCTGACACGTTCTGTGTCTGAAGTGGCTCCATTTTCGGTCCGAGGAGGAGGTGAGTTCATAGTTTGCGTCGCTGACATAGCCGAGAAAGAGGAGGGGCTCTGCTGAGGGTTTGCACTGAGACTTGGTTAGTTAATATTTATAAACTTTACTTGAAATGCGCTGGGAACAGATGATAAATTATTATTGCTATTAGAACAGTAGTGTCATCCACCTATTTTCATAAGCTCTTCCTTTCAATAATTAGCACCAAGTGCTCAGAAAGCGAAACAAAACAAAACAAACCTCTTGACCAAAAGGAAAAAAAAAAGCATTGGAAGGTATTAGAAGAAAATCCTTCATACCTGATTTTTCACGTGTGTGCCTGTTTAGCTCTATTCGTGTTTTTTTGTTTGAATTGTATAAAACTGTTGAAACAAAATAATTTATTAGCTCAGTTTTATTTGCAAGGAAGGTTCAGTTGCCCTTTATATTATTGTTATATCTCAAGACAATGTTTCTTTACTTATGAGCAGATGTTTGAAATCCTCCAGGAGATTTTTATAAGACTATGGAAATGAACTTGGCATGGGTACCGGTCTCCCAGGTGGAGCGGGTGAACACAAGCCTTCTTAGAAGTCTCAGATCAAGGCTAGTCAGAAAGAGCAACAGAGCCCAGCCACCAAAAGCCTAGTGCTTTGGTGACTGACAGGTACAGGCTCTTTCTGAAGCATAAAAAGGAATGCTAAATGATCTCACTGACAGAATAAATCTTCTATTTGTTTGGTCTGGACCAGATGTGCTACAGGCTGATGTGGAAATGTCTGCTGATGCCAATCTCAGTTTAAATCACAATTTGGCAGCAGGGCTTTTTCGCCCCCCTCTGCTCTCCCCCCACCCTCTTTTTTTTTTTTTTTTTTAAAGTTGCAAGCCCATTCAGTGCTCCTAAAAAGTTCCAGTAATGATCACAATTAATTGGAAAGGGTCTCACTTGCCTTCCCTAGGACTGCGAGGAGAAGCCTTTCAGGCTTTGGTGCTCACATAGCAGAGACACCACTGTAAAGTCAGGAGAAACTCCTCAAGGGGTCACGCACTGGGGCCTCTGCCGCACCCCAATACCATCTGTCCACATCTCATCATGCATACTTGGATGCCTTTTTAAAACATGGTCCAACAGAAATGGTTGAGATGATAGTTTTAGGTCAGGTAGTTGGTCGGTTCCCCATGGCTTAGTATAGGTACCCTTGTTTTCTGGAGTATTAAAAAAAAAAAAAAAAAAAAAAAAGTTTAATAATTTTAGAACAAGTAAGTACTTTAAAACATTTAGTACCTTTGCACCTAATTAGAGCTCCCTACCTTGCTTAGTGTCATCTTCATCTGTAAAAGAAGACAACATTTTTTTTTAACTGAAAGACTAACACTTGTTTTGCCACAGAACATGCGCTCAAAATACTCTATTTTTTCCCTATAAATAAAATTTTCCTAGAGGTATATTGGAGGGCATTAAAACATCAGCCAAATTAAAAAAAAGTAAAAAAAAAAAAGGAATGGAAGTGTTACAATTAGATATTATTATCTATTGTGTGATAAACGGTCACAAAAGAAACCTCCAGTTTCATTGAGAGCCTTGGCAAGATTAAACAAGTTTGACATACATGAGCAGAAAGTCTCTGCCTCAGAGAAAGTATGGTTTCCTGCTAGAACTGAAAACACAGGGAAAGGAACACAAAGGCATTGAAAGAGAAGGACGCATGCGGTCAAGCTTTGCTGTCTGTAAGACCCAATAAAATACACAATTTCAACATCCAACACTTCCAGTTATTTCAGAAAGCCGGGTATGTATTAATGCAGCAGTGTTGCCTACGTAATGAATGATGGAACTATTAAAAATTCAGTTTATCAGTTTATCACGTACCCGTGACCTGCTCGCAAACCTTCTGCTCATGGATCTGTTTCTGCCAGACTCAATCTTGAGCTTCAGCCCTCTGGTGACTTTGTTTTTCTTTTCATTCAACCAGCCACAATAAAGACTTATTCCTGAAAGGTAAAGTTTGCTCCAAAAGCAAGAGTCAGTCCTTCAGCAAAGGAAGGATTTTATGCATCAGCCATGTCACACCTTTCAAATGTGTTCAAGTCGCTGGAGAGCTAGAAATGGGAACTTTGCCTCACTCTGTGGGATAAATTTTTTGTTTCAGTGGGATTCAGTATCTAATTCTGGAGTAACAAATAATAGACTTCTTTGTTATAATACGAAGATTTGAATGATACAATGGTCTTCACGTCCTTCTCTAGTAAATGGGGTGAGACAGTAAGCAGTGCATGACTCAGGGTACTGAATAACAAATTAACATGTCAAGGGGAGTTCCAAAGATGTATGGGAAGAACACTTGTTCCCATTTAAATTATCTCTAAAACTGAATCTAAAAGTGGCCCTTTGTAGTCCAGAACCCAAACAGGAAAATAAGTTTCCTTAAGGCTTTCTGACATCTTTGCATCAACCCCCAAATTAAAAAGGCAGTGAGGTTCAAAGAGAAAGGGAATATTTTCCCAGCTTAAGTTTGTTTCCTGAATCAAGCAAGAGCTGAAAGCCTGTCAGAGGTATTCATTCGGTAGTTGCTGCCTGCATCTCATTTCAGCTTCTGATCCTCTAGGTCAAGAAAAGAACTGAATTTGGAAAGCAAGGTATGACGGAGGTTTAAATATAGCAAAGGAATCATTACTAGGTTGGCAGACACTAACATGATTAAATCTGCTAGTACATCTCATTATGATGGGTTCCATGTATGCAGCCGTAGATAAATTCTACATCCAAGAGAAAGGGTATTTGCATTGCTTTAATTCCCAAGCAAATTTATTTCAGATGATGAAGCTGAGTTGGTGGTGTTAAGAATTATCATCACAGTTCGCAAACTTTGAAGACTTATGTATGAAAGAATTTATTTTTTTTTTTTTTTTCCCCTCCAGGAAAAAAGGCACTGCATTTCATGGCAGAGCAGACATGTGCACCAACTGTTTAAGCATCCAAGGAGTTTGTTGCTCCATGCCGATGTGTTACAGAAGACAGTGTAGTGAATGTCTTCAAGTCTGCACATTATATTTGCATGGACAGAAAAAAGTGTGAAACTTTTCCAGATAAATCATGTTTTTCATTCTCAATGGTCAAATCATTTGCATTGCAGTCAGATGAAGCCAGTTCCTTGATCAAAATGTGATGCAGGAGGAATGACTTAGGACACCTAACTGAAATAATAAATCAGAGGCCAGTGCGCCAGGGATGGAGGATACAACGCTAGCACAGACAGCATCCACCTTTCTTACATGGTGGGTTAGCCATACCAAAAGGGAATTTGAAAATTCTAGACGATGTATAGAGTGCCTTTAGCTGGTGAACTTGATTTCAACTATAAGAATCTTGACTGAGCAGTTGCAGTCAACATCAAGTTCTGAGAAGCCCGTTTACATATGTATTTTAAAGGCACCCAGTAGATTAAATAGTTTTCACTGTGCCAGGATGGAAGCACTTATAGTCCTAACAAACATTTCAGAATAAAGTCATGGTCCCCTGGAAGCAAAGTATAAACTGAATTTTGGGAACTCCAAGGATGAGCCCAAACAACATTCCTGGGAGGATGAATGAGACAAGAGCCCGCCTGAGCTGGTCTTCCTAATCCTGACACTGTGAGACCAAAGTGGTGGCACTCTGTTTCTCAGAGTTTTTGCCTTTGGTCTAAGCAGCCACCAGCCCTATATAGAAATGTTCTCCACAGCAGGAGCAGGAAGAACCACATTTTTTCCTGTGCAAAGGAGAAGCAGAGATCCTTGGCTATGCAGCTTGTACTTTCTAAACTGCTGGTGTCTGCCTGTTCTGGCAAAGGAAAAAGTGTCAGCAAACCCATACCCACTCCCTTCACTTCCATTTTGCTAGCAGACTTTTACCCTAGGTTGCAACACGAAGCTGGCTCTGGACCATCTAATTCTCAGTCCCCTATTTCTATGCAAATTCTACAGTCGTGACCACAGTCCATCAGCTTTTATATACAGTCAGGTGAGCTCTTTCTGTGGGCACTACCGTCCCCTAGTCATTACAGCCTGATCAAACTCCAAAGCTCATATTGCACATCTGCTGACGGGACTTCATCAGCCAAGGAGTGAACATGCATTAGAAATGTTTGTTAGCTCTTAGTATTCTTCTCAAAACAGACCTTAGAGAAAAACTTACAGATGGCTTCCTTGTTCACATGGGCCCTCAGATGTAGAATCCAAAAATCATCAATTCTTTATTCTCTCCTTTTCTGCACCTACAGGAGACACTAGGCCAGGTCAAGAGGCACTGGCATGCTACCAGTAGTGATCTGTACATCTTCATACTTGATATAACAGAGGGAAACAGAGGTGATCTTGTGAAATTACCTAGACCTTACCCAAAGACTTTTCTTCAAAGGCATCTGCACTCTGACTGCTGAAGGAGTCTATTGTTTTGTGGTTTTGTTAGATGTGTCCTTGCTCCAGGAAAACCTGACAGCAACAATAGCAAAAAATACCAGGGAATATCAAGTATATACTGTAATGCATATTTCATCAGAGCTCAGAAGCTCTTTCTCTGACTCAAAATAAATACTCTTCTTTCACTGTGACTCCTAAAATATAAACACAACACAAAGCATTTCGAAAAAACAATCATCAGAACTGGGAGTCCATCTTCTCAGGAGTGCTGTAACTTCAGTGTACTGTTTACTTCACTGGAAGTCCCAAATTATATCAACAGTTAATAGAGAAGCTGCTACTTTAAATATCTAGTTTCATTTCTGAGTACTGAGATCAACTTTTTCTCCAATTAATGTGGTGAATACATGCTTTCTGTTCTTATTTAAGATGTCAAAGTGTCAGATTGGTTCTTTACAGCTCAAACAGGAGACACGTGTTTACAAAAAATAAAATAGAATAGTTCAGTCATGGCTGCAGTTAATAATTGCAGAAATGATACAACAAGGTAGAATTACTATTGTATTATGGTATAACATGACATAATTATGACAGGTCTTGACATGTGCTGGGCACGATTGTCTGTCACGCAACAGTGTTGCTGAATCTTCATGAAATCAGTCTTAATGCAAGCAATACAAAATACAATTTAAGCCGGACAAAGTCAGGCTGAGCAAAAGATTGATGTGTTTTTATAGCGAGAGGAATTAACCTTTGCAGCAAGGATTTTGATGGATATTCTCTCTCAGGCAAATTTAGATGAAGGTTTTAAATATCTATTTCATTTTTCTAAAAGAGAAGAGTTAGTTTAAGCACAGATATATTCAATGCTATCCAAACTAGATGAACAACTGTAACCTTTTCTGACAGAAAATCTACTGTTAATTCTTTTACCACAAAACTGTCAAGTATATTTCTTAAAGAAAGATAGTTGTTATCAGTTCTTCTTTAGAATAATTAACCATTGTTTAACAGCTTCTATCTGCATGTGATTTAAAGAGGCCTGCTTTTCAGGAAGTGATGACACAGTCATCACATTTCACATAAGTTTAACTGTCTGATTGTTAAACGTGTGTCTTCTCTACCCATTTCTGTGGCTAGTAAATTAATTTCTGAGATATAAACAGCCTTCAAAATACAGAGGGCCATTTAACAAGCTATTTTTAAAACTAGATGCCCCCCCAATTGGTTTTAATTAGCTGACTAGCTTTGCATTGATAATTTCTCTGACATTACATAGTTGTACCTCATGATTTTTTTTCAAATAAAAATAATTAAAAATAACACTTTAACAAATTTTATTCGAGCTTGGCAGGAATATTTCCAGTGCTGTGATATTACAGAATGAACGATCCTACAGGTAGAGTCTTTTTCTCCTTCATAGTTAATCTAGAAACTTTCAAACTAAGTACATTTTCCAATTCTGTGGTATTGGAGGAAAAGTATAAGGCTTCATAGCCAAAGGGGTTATAAGTCAGAGTTATTTGAAGGATTAATATGCCAGAGGCCATCATCTTTCAATATTGCAAAATGAGTTAATGACTTTCATTGCATAGAGTATAAAAACCACAAGGGATCCTACTAAATTTTGACCTTCTATCTGTCATTGGGCACTCAGTGTTACCCAGTATCACACCCCAGAATGAGTTAGTCAAAGCATGTAAATTTCAGGGTTTGTCAGTGGTGTGTCATTGGCATAGAAAACGAGAAGCCAAGGTGTGACCAAAACCTAAGGTTGTAAAGCATGGAAATCAATTGGATGTCCTTTCCCACTTCACATTTGAAGATAAATTGCACCCTAATTGCACCCTAGCAGTGAAAGGTAATCTACTACACCCACAAAATCCAGATTTTTGGCTGTCGAACCTAAGTGGAAATTTTTTTTCTGAACACAGTGAGTGCTCTGGCTGTGAAAGAACACGAATTGTCTGTGCCACCTTTGAGTACTGAGCAACATCATCACTGATGTCTCTGTGGAAGGTTGAGAAAAAGAAGCCAGAAAACCCCAAATATATCTTGTTAATGGTGTACTCAGGAAAAAACCACTCCTTGAGCCCTTCAGGCAACTGAGGCATGACATAGAATTGTTACCGGTCTTAATGAAAGCATTTTGAATGTGTCAGGAGCATTTTACCCATTTAGCAGGAGATGAGTCTGGCTGTGAAAGAGAAGCCTGAGAGTATACATGAATAGGGTATGAACTATCCTTCCCACCCTTCTCCAAAATCCTTCCAGGCCATTGCTGCGTTTCAGTTTGCAGGACACTATGAGTAAAGTCTGTGCCTGCACTCACAGGGTCAGGTTTGTTTCCAGACAGATAGGAGCTTTGTTTTTCAGAGCTTAGGAAAGAAAAAAGGAGAAATGGGCAATACACTGGTCACAGGGCTTCTTTTCAGAAAGATCTCAATGTCAGCGTCATGAAGGCACTGATAGGTTTTAATGGCCCAGACCAGTCTCACCTGGAACCCCCACCCCTTTTGCCCATGGACCTAGGAGCCCCATTTAAACTCAGACCTGTGGTTCAGCTTCTGCTTGAGCTAAGTTGAAGGTATGCTGGTCTCCAGTCCTGCCTCTAACCCTGCCTCCTGGATGGACTTTGGACCTGTATGGTAGCCTTCTCTTCAACTCTGTCTCTTGCCTTGTCCTATTTGGTTCTTGACCGGGCTCCCTGGAGGGCCCATGGACCTGGTTCGTCCCCTCGCTGTGTCTAGGGCTGTTCACTGATCCCATTTCCAGCACAGAGCACTACTTGGCATGTTCAGAATTACACCCTGTCAGTGGGGATGCTGCCTGTGCTGGGGTCACACTTAACTCCTGGCTTGTCCTGCCTCGTGGCAGCTGATCCTTGCTAGTTGAGTCCACAAGAGCATGTTCTTTCAATGACCTGCATGGGGGACTATATCAGTTCAAATGAAGAGAGCAGGTTGAGAAGACTGAAAATGCTTCACGTATGGACTCGCGGGGAAATAATATCCATCTCTGTGCTCCTTAGTCCAAGACAGGCATTGATATGGAGCAAGTGCAAGATCCACAGGGATCATTAGGGGATTAGAGCACAACATAGAAGGGCAACAAGGCTTGTTCAACAATGAGAGGGTTAAGGGGAGATTTTCTTGTTGCCTCCAAAGGGCATGGAGAAGATCATCTAGACTCTTTGGACATGTACGGTTGATAGGGTGAAAGGCAACAGCCATGAGTTGCAGCAAGAGAAAGTGCAGCTAGGAGTTAGGAAATTACTTCTACCATGCAAGTGGTCAAATATTGGAACAAGGGCCCAGAGAAACTGTGAAATCTTCATCCTTGGGGACAGTCAAACCTCACTGGCCAAGGACCTGAGCTCTGATGAGAGGACTGGACCAAGTGAGTTGCTGCAAATGTTGTTTCTCACCTGACTTATCCTATGGCTCTAGTAAAATCCTTTAAAAATATTTAGCTACAGAAATTGCACAAGTGAACGGCACAAATGAACAGGTGATGTCTGAAATCACCACAGAATGGCAATTCTCCCTGTCCTATTTCTTCTCTCTGCCTTGATTAGCAGGGGCTGGTTCTCTCAAAATGGAATTATTTCTCAGGAGCTCATCTGTTCCTTCTGTGCCAAGAACAAAGGAAAAGAAATGTTTAAAATGAGTGTGATGTGAACAGGATCATTGCAAAGTAAGATGTTTTTCAAAGTTTCCCGGGAGGTATCACTAGTTTTTTTAGATCCATCTGGAATTCAATCACTGTTGCTTGCCAGCTGCTGCTGGGACCTTCCAGTTGTTCCTCCTCTTCTGGACACAACATGTAGTGGGAGCAGTTATTGCTGCTGATATAACTCTGAAGGACAGGCACATAAGCTGGGAATACAGGCAGCTGTATTTTTTTTTTTTTTTTTTCCGTTTTGAACTGGACTAAATTTATTTTGTACTGTCTTGGCTGCTTACAGCTGAAGTTATTGGAGGGTACAACTTCTGAAAGCCATGCAGAATACAGCCTCCCTGCTACTGCCAACATGAGAATCTCTTCACTGCACAGTTCTGACAGTTTTATTTAATGTTACAAGCATTACTAAGAGAGCAGTTTTGGAGGACATATATGATAGAATTTATATTTTATTCCCTGAAAGACAACCTGTAAAGGCCTACAAATCTCTCTCCAAAATGAGCACATTTAATTTACAGAAAAATCAATTAAAACCTGTGGACTCAAGGTATTAATTCTCACTATACAGCAAATTACTTGACACTGATGTAAAGCCAGCAAGAATCAAACAAAAATAGTTCTATTCATCCATTTAAACACCACAAAATATTTCGCTGCCTCTTATGGTGTCTCAGTTTAGATGACTGGCAGGCTCTGAATCCTTGTCAACAAAGAGCTGCATCTGTAACCTACTGCAGGTGCTGAACTTAAGCACTGCAATGACTCCCCGCTGACTGCGATCAATTGTATTCCTAACCAGTAAATAGTTTGAGTAACACGTAACACTCCAACAAAGGTGCATTACTCTTTCTTAAGTTTCCTGGAAAGTGGTCTGGATAACATTTCACAGATGTTTGAAGAGTTTTATGAACACTGTTAGACTTAGTTGCCTTAGACACCTGCATGCTTAAGGTAAAAGAAAAAAAAATCCAACTTAAAGCATTTGCTTGGGAAAGAACTGTTCAGATGTTTGTCCTTGACAGAGCTGGAAAGTTCGTAGCTATAAATTTTTAGGAGAAAAATCAATGAACCCCTAAAGTGTATTTTCCTGGGTGACGTAGGGCTAGTCCTGCTTTGCAGCCCATATTGATGCCTTGGAAGTTTGGCCTTTTAGCATCACAGAAACCTAAAAGAAATGTGATAATACTGAACATGACAACATGTTCCTAAAAACAAGCTGCCAAGCAGCTTTAAAAAGCTGTCAGACTACCTGTCAATAAATTTGCGTTGTTTGGTGAAGTGGATTCCAGCTGCAAAGTCTAGGAGATGAGACGGCATTGAACACCCCACAAAGTTTCTCTTAGTCCCTGCATGGGCAGGATCTTAGGGCAGCAAGGATGCAAACAGACTGACGGCATCAAAAGAAATGTCTCAGTAACATTATTGCCCTTTCTGATTCATATTCAACCAGGCAGCATCTCAAAACTTCTACTCTGTCAAATAATGAATCAAGACATTAGTAATAGGATGAAGCCTTTTGCCCCCAGGTTATTGGTCTGAATCTAGACAGGTAGCAAATTTTGTGATGGGGGCCTATTATGTGGTTGTCATGTGGCCAAAACAATCAAAATTAAAGCATGCTCAGATCCAGGGGTTCAATCTATGACGTTCCTGAATCAAATATTGACTTTGGGAGCTAAGGCAGAGTTTGCCAAAGATGTACATCACGATATGATTAAAACCCAAGTTCCCATTCCCAAGATAGTTTGCATATTGCTAGCAGTACCATTACATCAAACAGTGCTGTACAGGTTAACCACCCAAATATTTCATTCTGGGTAGATTTTGCAGACTGTGCTTTCTCTTCTACTGACAGGTTTATAACATCATTGCTCTCGGTCCTAGCAGACATTGTTAGCTCAATTAGATCTACAGTGAAGAGGTTACTGTAGCACAAGCAAATGCAACTAGTCTTTTTCCATACTCTCATCAGTCATAAACCTCATATAGTTCAGTGAAAAAAACATATCCTCTGTATTCACAAACAGAATAACATATTTATCACGGTGAATAACAGAATGGCACCAGGCAGAACTGAAGAACTGTACAAAGGAAATTCTACAAATGTCAACCATCTCCCAGTCAGGCAACAGTACAGAAAACTGGATGAAGTTTAAATACTATGGTTTTCATATCCTAAATATGAACAAAGACAGACTGGCCATGAAACATTTGAAAATCTTAGTAGTTTCTACACATAAATAAATACGTTCAAAATATTTTCAGTGAGTTGACAGAATTTACATCTGATTGATATCAAAAGCTTCACTTTTATTTTCTGAACAGTACAAAGAAAAGAAACATCTAACCCAAAGCATATTGGGCCTGTAAGTTTTTAGTGAAGATGTGAGAATCTTGAGATTTGTCTAAATCGTTTGGAATCAAATGGGAAACCATATGTCCCTGTGTAACAGACAGAGGCATACTTCAGAGACCCCTCCAAGAGGAAGGTCTGGCTAGGTCTGTCCTCAATGAGAAGACACAAACAAGAAAACAAATAGCAGAAATGAAATGACTCAAGTGATAAATGCTATGGATAAAAATCTGAATAAGAGAATGCATGCAGATTGTAAGTATTCTGGGATATAAAAAAATGAGTGAACTCAGCAGAAATGTTCTGCATCCTGGAATTGCTTCTCTTTATAGATGCGGTGCTTGAGGGCATGGTATAGATGGACTTGGCAGTGATGGGTTAATGGTTGGACTCGATCTTAAGGGTCTTTTCCAACCTTGACAATTCTAGAATTCCTTTTACTCCTAATCCTTTGTCCCATAATCTCTGTGTTACATTTTGTCCCATTGGTATGATTTGGCCATTTGGGGAGAAGAAGCCAAGGAGAGAGATTTTTTCCAAAACAATGTGACTTTGTTTCTGTATTTGGCATGGGATGAATAGAGACTTCAGGTGATGAGCCATGCACAACAGGGACATACTTGTGAATCCACATCTCAGCACACAGGAAGGAGGAGAGACTTCAGAGAGTGCTGAGCCAGTGATGGGTATTCCAGGTCAAGTGGGCAGCAAATATGCAGAGGAAAACTCATTGTAGCTTGAATGTCTTTAAATTATGATTTTTGTAGAGCTGAATCATATTGGATTCATAATGTTTGAAAGAGTGGAAAAAGGGAAACCCAAAGCCCAAGTAAAGACAGGCGCTATGAAAACTCATTACTAACGCAGTAGGGAACTGAAAATAGTAAAGTTGAGACTAGAACAAAAGTATGAAACTTGAATTAAAAAAAATGTAGATGTAAATAGTTCTGAGTGTTAGGAATTATAGTTTGAATCATTTTGGATCAGTGGCCAGGATTTTTTGGGAGGGTGTGGGAGAGACAGAAAAAAACTGTGTCTGGGCCCTCTTTTTAACTTATAAAGATAGAGGAGTTATGAAGTACTAGCCGGAACCAAAGCGACACCAGAAACTGTGATCTCCGTTAAGGAGTAGGAGTGATAAAGCAGTAGAGGCACAGCCAGATTTTCTTAATCCTTGCCTTTGCCTGCCACTGTTTTCTTCTGTGTAAGTATCAACCAGAAATTGTACAAATTTCCTTGCAGTGCTTGATCAGTAACTAATCAAATTAAAGAGCAACCATTGCTAGGACCTTTTTTTTTTTTTTTTTTTTGGGGGGAAACCGGCCAACTTAGGGATGGCTGCTGATGTTGTTCCAAGCTGTTGTTTCTACCCATACTGCCCAAATGCTGAGCCTTTGTGGGTTACAAAGTAATATTTTAGAAGAAATCATAGAATCATAGAATGTTTTGGGTTGGAAGGGACCGCTAGCGGTCATCTAGTCCAACCCCCCTGCAGTGAGCAGGGACACCACTACCTAGACCAGGTTGCTCACAGCCCTGTCCAACCTGGGCTTGAATGTTTCCAGGGATGGGGCCTCCACCACCTCTCTGGGCAACCCCTTCCAGTGCTTTACCACCCTCATTGTAAAGAATTTTCTCCTTACATCTAGTCTAAACCTACCCTGTTTCAGCTTAAAACCATCACCCCTTGTCCTATCACCATTGTCCCTACTGAACAGATTCTCCCCCTCTTTCCTATAGGCCCCCTTTAAGCACTGACAGGCCGCAATCAGGTCTCCCCGCAGCCTTCTCTGCTCCAGGCTGAACAAGCCAAATCACTGTAAATGGAACAATTAGAAGTGAATTTCTGTGTGGATCAACATAAGGCACTATGGCTGGGGCAAATAGCAGGGGATCTTGGTAGCAATCTTGAAACGGGGCTTTTCCATGTACCCAGTATTCCCTCCCGCGTATTGCCATGACAGCCCTGTATGGACTGAGTGGTATCATTTTCAATAACACACTTTCCACTGGAGTCTAAGAAAGCAGGAGGGAAAAAAAAAAATGAGGATTACAATGCAGGATGTTACCCGGCAGCAACGTCACACTGAAGATTCACCCGGACATGGCGGGCTTCTTGTTTTCTGAATGCTCCTCTGTGAGCTGATGACTGAACCTCTGTCTAAACACAACACATGGCAAATGGCGAAGTGGAGAAGTGACAGCTCGGTATGAAGTCTCGGTGCTCAGATTTTTCATTTCCTATTCAAATCATTGTTTACAAGCTTCCTGAACAACAGTTCCGGGATACAAAATTGCTTTCAATGTCCTCCCTCTCATTTGGCTTGGCAGAATAAAGGTCATGAGTGAGTCTGTCAGACTGAACAACACATCTTTTGCTCACTGTGACAAATAAAGAGCTAATCTGATCCTGTAGGCTCTGTCACCTCTATCAAATCTCATTTTGTCTTCAGTTTGTTGGCAGTTTCGAATGGTTGCTTTTCAAACGCTTCTCTCCTGAATATGTGAATTTGGGGCTTTACATCTTTTTCTGATGAGATGTTGACATGCCACTTAGAGCATGGGCTAATGACTGAATCCCCTTTTCGAGTATATCATGGTTTGCACTAGTCTGATTTGGAGAGGGCTTTTCACGTATGCACTTGCTTAAACGTACTCAGTTCAACGTGAGTGGTACAATCTAAAATGGGCTGCAGGGTATTTTTTTTTTTTCCTTCTTCTTTGTAACGCAAAGAATGTGAAATTAGAAGAGTCAGCTTTAACTTTAGTATTGCAACACAGTTCCTTTTAACTTGCCTCTGTCCCGCGAGTACCCTGTCACCTTAATTTCTGTTTAGACTAAGACAGGTTTGTAGCAGTCTTCTCAGTAATTCATCTCTGAAATAATGTTGACTTGGGGCTTCATGTCTATCTTGAAGTATAATAGTGTCATTTACTGTTAAAAGTGGCATCAAGAGATCCTTTCTTTTGTCACATTTGCAGCATCTCCATAGAACTGGAGATATTTTTCTGAAGGTTATGAGACTGGGCCCTGATCCTGCTACTGATTTCTGCAAGTGAAACATTTTGAACTCACGTTCTTTTAGACCATGACTCTTATAGGAAAGATGTTATTTACAGCAGCCTGTGGCTTATGACACCCAATAAAAACAGTGCTTACTTGGGAAATTAGACTTTTCTCTTTCATTTTATTTGGTTTCCCTATCTCCAGATTGTTAGGGGTTTTTAATTTTTTAGTTTAGTTTAGTCTAGTTTAGATGAGTTTAGTCTATTGAACATTTTTTAACCCAGCTGTTTCAATTTCTGTGACTGATGCTTCCTTGATCAAGTTAACACCAGTGTCGTCCTCCAAATCACAACGTTACCAGTCATATTTCCATTGCAAATTTGATTACAACTCTGCTCTCTAAAAGAGGATATTGTATAAGTCAAATGAGGACTGACATCTTTATGAAATCTCAATTTCAAAAGCTATTTCAGCTTTCAGCTGCAACATTTTCCAGATTTAATCTGGGCTATACCCCATTCGCTCCCCAACTAAAGTCCTATGTTTCAATGTACAGGTGAATCCAAGATGACTCCCTGTTTTTTAATGGCCCCTCAACATTTTCATTGAGGAAAACCACCATGGGAAATAACACTAAAAATGTTGGATCTTCCCTCTTTCCCGTATCACACACAGACATTCCCAGTGTTAAAACACATCTTTCTCATTACTGGTACACAGCTGACAGTTCACAGCTGTAGGAACATCATTTTATTTCTGGGCATCTTTGTTGTAATTACCAGCATTCGGAAACAAGAGTTTCATACTTTTGAAAACCAGGCATTTCCTGTCATTTAACTTCTCTCGCAGAATTTGAAGAGAAACTGTGTTTTTGCTGTCGAGATTTCTGTCATACAATGAAAGCTGTTATTTCAAGATTCCTGGTTGGTTGTTGCCTTGATCTACAGTGGCAGCTTTTTCTTCTAGGTCTCCCCACCCTTTCTTTCAAGGATTTCCTGAGGTACACAGGGACATTTTTTTTCCTGTTTTACAGTCAGTCTTCTGCTCTGAAATAGTCCCTGAGAAACTCAATAAATTTGCCATAGAGAAGATTATGTACCTTGCTTTTATGGAAGGGGAAGGAGATAATGTATGCACTTTAGAAGCCTCAGTGTTATTTCTAAACATAATAAAATAATTTCTCTTTACTTTTTACTGCCTGTTTTTCCCTCTGGAGAGATGGAACCCATCTTTTCTAGCACACACGTAGGAGGCAATGTCCCTTTTACTTCTCTTTATTCTTTGCTGGGTGCTCATCACATCTTCCATCCTTCTCTAGCTTTTCTTTGGTCTTTCTGCTTATTCAGTCCTTTCCAGTTCACCCTATTCACCCTAAACTGAAACTAAATAAACAACGTGACTACCCTTAATTTGCAGACAGCCTTGTGCTTGTTTAGTGTTCCTTCCCACTTTTTTGACAGTTCATATTGCAGTAATTTGAACTACAGCTGTCTTCTCTACTACAAGGGAAATCTGCTCTTGAATGATCATTGTTGGTACTGTATAATACTGAGTACATTTATGTGTGCTCATACACAGACATGCACACCACAGGGAAATAAATAAGACTTTGTATCACCAGACACAGCTCTGATCATTAATAAAACTCTTGCACCTATTCAGATTTGTATTTATTTCAGACTATTTTAATTCTCATTTACACTATGGATATTTCATAGCACTCTGTCACTATGAATATAAATTATTTTCAGGTACCACTTGCTACACTGCAATTGTTGAACAATAATAGAAATTGCTCAACTATGCTTCCAGCATGGGATGAAGTGAGTATAGTGTAAATGGCAAGCATGGCCATTTATTTTTCTTTATAGCCAAGCTGGCTCACTCATCCTTAGTTTAAGTGATAGTTCAAGCTGTGAAAGAGTTGTTATCACACTCATCATTTTTATTACATAGGAAATGGTCCCTTTGGTTAATTGGATTTGGAAAATTTGCTGAGCATTCAGGTGAACCTCCATGAATCCTAGTAATATTGTGATACTCCACAAATCTCTGTCAGCTGTCCACATTCTAACTAAGCCTTCAATTTTCTGGAGTTTTGAGCCCAGAATTGCAAAAAGAACCCCTCCATGAAGTCCATTTGGATGTTATTACTGTAATATATTTTACAAAGAGAACGCTGAGATACTGTGGACCCTGTCACCAATAGATATTCATAAAATGTATAACAAGATTGATTTACTTTTCAGAGTAACATGTTAAAAGTCCTTTCCTTAATATTCTGTAACTGAATGGAAGAAGAGAGCACTTGTAGATGTCTCAGCTGTACATCTAATAATCAGCTTTCAGTAGTCTTATTCAAGACCTGCCACCCTCACTGTGGGACAGTCTTTCTGAATCTGTCCCTTTGACTCCTCTTTGCCATTTAGAAACAGAATGGTGGGCAGGGGAGCAGGGAAAAAAAATAAAAAAAAAAAAAAAGAAAATAAATGAAAGAATCGCTCAAGAACTTGATTTTCCAGTTTGTCCTTCTAAGGTTTGGTCTAAAAGCCTTCAGAAGTATTGGGATACATTCAATTAACTTCAGTGGGTTTTGGATGATAACTTTTGGGAACCGTGTTTCACAAACCAGCAGACACAAGTTGTCTTTCCCTCTCTCTCACAATAATGAACAATAGTCCTAGCAAATTATAAAAACCTTCTATGACTTTCACAACTAGTCTCATTTTGGGAAACTGGGGAAAATAAAGTGTAGTCTCCTAATAGGGCAAATAAAAATAAAAGCAGCTTAGGTAAGTTAAATTGCTGTCTCCATTTTAACATACCTAATTATTAGTGTATGACTGAGATCTATAAAAATGACATCCTCCACAAATACAAGAGGGATAGTTTAAGCTACCTTAAATCACTCAACCTGCAATACATCTGAAATGTTAATTAAGCAGGTTTTTTATCCTCACCTCTGCTCTGCTGGCTTTAGTGAAAGCTTGTCTGCCAGGGAAAACTCTCTACAGGTACCGCCAATTCTGTTTGAAGTTGGTGATCTGGGTTTGGCTCATAACATTCACAGTAGATTTACCTGAAAGATCAATAAAAGCGTGTTCAAAGCAAGATTGGCTTCATAGAGCCTAGGATTTTATTAATTTATATAAACTTCCGAAAACTTTTGCTATAAAGAAAAAGGGAAAAGCTTGAAAATATTCACATTCTATAGCAGGGTAATGAAAGTGGTATAACAAAGTTCTGGAATTAGGTTCTGTTTTCCAAAAAAACCCCCTCAAAACAGGGCACATATCAGAATGACAGGATGCTACAGACACAGATTAGATTTTCAAATATAGCTGGAGCTTTTAGACATTTCAAGTTGTGACATCTCAACAGGTCCTCATTTTCAGGGGATTGTAAGCACCTCATCTTGAAAAATGTCTTTAAATGTCTCATAAAGAGCACCCCAAAACACCCTTCACAATATGCCTTCATCAAAAATTTTTATTGTGCAAGTCCTTGATCGAAAACTCTGTCTTCTGTCATTGATGTCATGAGACAGGTCACTGTAACAGAAGTCTAAAGGCAGTTCTCATTCCCCATTGCTAAATGAAATAGTATCCCTCAGTGTGGCACTTGCTGATTTATTTCTTTCTTTTTTTTTTCCTGGTGTATAGTTTAGTAGAATATAAAATCAGAATTTAAAAACCAATCAAGCAGCCAGCAAGACTTTGATCTTTAAAATGCTGGAATTATCTTTAATCAGAGGAGATTTATAAGTAGTAGTTGAATTAAAGGTGGACTTACTGTCTGGCTTTGTTCGTTTAAGTTTCTTTGCTCTTCCCACTAACAAAAATTTTGTCTCAAATATCTCCTATATTCTTTGAGAGTTTCTTTTTTTTTTTAATAGGCAGTCTTCAACTTCAGAATTGGGTTAATCTTCCAGATCTTTAGTGGCAGCACTATAAGTAGGTCTGTGAGCTTGGAGACCCATATCAGTGAAAGAGTATTTGAAGCTCTGGGAATGTGTGTTCCCAAGCCCACGGTGAACTGCCTCAAAGAGCAGCAGAAAACAGAGCAAGTCTGGATGGAGAAATCCTTGTTTTTCATGTATGCTCCTAGGGAAAAGCAGGCTATTTTCTTCTGAAATCCTGCTTCTTTGGGTTTACTTATTTGTTCTCACGCACTTAATGATTCTTATAATGGAGGAGGGGTTGGGTTTTTTCATTGGAATAAATAGCAAAATATGCTGAAATGCTCAAAATTGGTTAAAAGTTTCATAGAAAATGATACTTCTTCTACAGGTCTGATGAGCAATATGAAACTTTTGATGGAGAGGTCCCACCCAGGAGAGGATAAAAGGTGTGCCCAAGCCCATAGACTTATGTATCACCAGACCCTTCATCTACTGCTGAGCACTCTGTCATCTTTCTCTTGCTACCCAGTTCAGGCTTGTCACTTCAGAAAGGAGTTATTTCTATCAACAAAGCAAGAAACCCTTCCTTTTTGTATGGTAAGTTTCACTACCCAGCCATCCCATGCTTAGTTTTAGTTATTGTAAATTCATGCTAAAAACATGTTTGGAAATGTTTTGATGCCCTGTGTCAGATTTTGAAATAATAAAAGTTCCCTCATCCCCATCTGAGAAATGTAATGTAGTTTAACCAAAAACATCTCAAAATGATGCAGTGACACATGCAAATAGATCCTCCCTGCCCCTGCTCCTTCTTAAGCTTTTTCACAGAGATCATAGAATCATAGAATAGTTTGGGTAGGACAGAACCTTCAAAGCTCATCTAGCCCAACCCCCCTGCCATGAGCAGGGACATCTGCAACTACTTCAAGTTGCTCAGAGCCACATCCGATCTGGTCTTGAATGTTTCCAGGGACTTCCAGGGCTTCTACCACCTCTCTGGCCAACCTATGCCAGTGCCTCACCATCTTAATTGTGAAAAATTTCTTCCTTGTGTCTAGTCTATATCCTCCCTCTTTCAGTTTAAAACCATTCCCCCTTGTCTTATCACAGCAGGCCCTGCTAAAAGGTTGTTCCCTATCTTTCTTATAGGTCCCCTTTGAGTACTGAAAGGCCGCAAGAAGGTTGTTCCCGGAGCCTTCTCTTCTCCAGGCTGAACACCCCCAACCCCCAGCCTGTCTCCACAGCAGAGCAGCTCCAGCCCTCGGATCATCTCCGTGGCCTCCTCTGGCCCCGCTCCAGCAGCTCCGTGTCTCTCCTGTGCTGAGGCCCCAGAGCAGGAGGCAGCACTGCAGGGGGGTCTCACCAGAGCGGGGCAGAGGGGCAGAATTCCCCCCTCGACCTGCTGCCCACGCTGCTGGGGGTGCAGCCCGGGACGCGGTTGGCTTTCTGGGCTGCCAGCCGGCAGAGGGGCAGAATTCCCCCCTCGACCTGCTGCCCACGCTGCTGGGGATGCAGCCCGGGACGCGGTTGGCTTTCTGGGCTGCGAGCACACATTGCCAGGTCATGTCCAGCTTCTCATCCACCAACACCCCCAAGCCCTTCTCGGCGGGGCTGCTCTCGAACCCTTCATACCTAACCTGTATTGATATCAGGGATTGTTCTGACCCAGGTGCAGGAACCTTGCATTTGTCCTTGTTGAACCTCCTGAGGTTCATATGGCCCCACCTTTTGAGCCTGTCCAGGTCCCTTTGGATAGCATCCCGTCCCTCAGGCATGTCCACCACAGTACTCAGCTTGGTGTCATCTGCAAACTTTCGGAGGGTCCACTGGATCCCACTGTCTATGTGATTGATGAAGGTATTAAAGAGTACTGCTCCCAGTACACACCACTCGTCATTGATCTCCATCTGGATATTGAGCCATTGACCACTACTCTCTGGATGCGACCATCCAACCTGTTCCTCATCCGCCGAAGAGTCTACCCCTCAAATCCGAGAGGAGGATGTTGTGGGGGACTGTGTCAAAGGCCTTACAGAAGTCCAGACAGATCCGTAGCCCTTCCCTTGTCCACTGATGTAGTTGCTCCTTCATAGAGGGCCACTAGGTTGGTCAGGCAGGACTTGCCCTTGGTGAAGCCGTGCTGGCTGTCTCCAATCACCTCCCTGTCATCCATGTGCCTTAGCATAGCTTCTAGAAGGATCTACTCCGTGATCTTCCCAGGCACAGAGGTGAGGCTGACAGGGCGGTAGTTCCCGGCGTCCTCCTTCCTACCCATTTTAAAATCGGGGACAATGTTTCCCTTTTTCCAATCCCCAGGGGTTTTGCCTGACTGCCACGACTTTTCAAATATCCTGGAGAATGGCTTGGCAACTGCATCAGCCAATTCCTTCAAGAATCTGGGATGTGTCTCATCAAGTCCCATAGATTTATGCACATTCAGGTTCCTCGGGTGGTAACGAACCTGAGCTTCTCTTACAGTCAGGGGGGACTTTGCTCCTCCAGTCCCTCTCTTGCAGTCCATCCACTTGAGAGGTGTAGCAAGAGGGATTGTCAAGTGAAGACTGAGTCAAAATGTCATTGACTACCTCAACCTTCTCCTCGCCCGTTGATCCCAGTTTGCCAGTCCTGCTCATCCACGGGGATACGCTTTCTTTGACCTCCCTTTTCTGGCTGACGTACCTGTAGAAGCTCTTGTTATTCTTTCCATCCCTTGCCAACTTCAGCTCTAGCTATGCCTTGGTCTTCCTGACCCTGTCCCTACACAACTGGACAGTGTCTCCCAAGCCACCCTGCTTCCACCTCCTGTGTATTTTCTTCTTGCCCTTTATTTTGACCAGCAGGTCTTGACTCAGCCATGCTAGTTTCTTGCCTTCCTTGCCCAGCTTCTTACACCTGGGGACTGAGTACTCTTGAGCTCTACAGAAAGCGTCCTTAAAGATCTGCCAGCTCTGTCCTGCTTCCTTGTCCCAATAAAGAATAGATACCAGTATAGAATGCCTTCTTCATTCTGCACAACCTTATCAGTTTAATATTTTTTATTGCAGTAGCTGCTGACGTTGCTCACATACCACTGGAAAACTCTCTATTCTCTGAGTTCAACCCTAACAGAACTTAGAAGTACATGGACCTGTTAGAATGAGACCAGAGGAGGCCACAAAGATGATCAGAGGGCTGGAGCCCCTCTACTATGAATACAGGCTGAGAGACTTGGGATTGTTCAGACTGGAGAAGAGGAGGCTCTGGGAAGACCTTCTAGGAGCATTCCAGTATCTAAAAGAAAATCTCCAAAAAAAGCTGGGAAGGAGCTTTTGACAAAGGCATGTATTGATAGGACAAACAGTACTGTATTTAAACTGGAAGAAGGGAAATTTAGATTTGATATAAGGAAGAAATTCTTCACTCTGAGGGTGATGAGACATTGGAACATGTTGCCCAGAGAAGTTGAGGATGTTCCATCCCTGGAAGTGTTCAGCGCCAAGCTGGAGAGGGCTCTGAGCAAACTGATCTAGTTGAAGATGTCCCTGCCCATGGCAGGGGGGTTGGACTACATGATCTTTAAGATCCCTTCCAACCCAACCCATTCTATAATTCTATGAAAGATTGGAAGTCATGTTTACCTCATTTTTACTGATACCACCATGACATGGAAAGCCAATAATGACAAAGTGAAATTGCCTGTATGACTAAGTAGCTGGAGGACTGTCTTCCATTCACTTCATTGCCTTTATAAATACTGCGTTCTGTCACTTTCCTCCCGTTCTGTCCCAAAAGCAAAAAGAGTAAGTGGCTGTGTGGGGTGAAGCCATGCAAAGGGGAACTGCTTAAAGGGAGTTTTCAAAAAAAACATTTAGATTGTAGAGGAGAAGGTGTGATATGGAGAAGGGAACATTTAGATAGGAGGTTACTTTTTATTTTTCTTTTATTTTTTTTTTCTTTCCTTTTTTAAGTTTCCACAGAAAGTGCCAGGGGTTTGTTCACTTTCCAACCCGTGTGAAGCAAGCTTCGCATCTAATCCACTGAGCCCTTTACTAACTGAACCCTGATGGATTTATCCTGCTTTACTTAGCACATACTGTCTGGATACTTTATCTGCTTTAGATAATTATGACTAATTCTTTGTGGGGCTTTACTGCACCATGCTAGGGCATAATAAGACCTTAAATACACATTTTTTAAAAAAAAAAGTAAAAAAAAAAAAAAAGAAAAGAAATAAAAAAAAAAAATAAAACAAAAAAACCCCAAACCTTCATCTGTGAATAAAGGCTTTTATAAGCAGCATGGCATTGCATTCTGCCTGAGTGTTCCTTCTGACAGTGTAGCACTGGAAAAATAAGTATTCCCATTGCCCCTTTGCAAGGAAAGGTCTAGCTGAGGCACAGTGAACAGCAGTTTAACATTTCTTGGTTTTCCTTTTATTTATGGGTAACTGGGATTGCTGCTCTTGTAGTTGTGAAGTAGGGCAAAGTAACCCACAGATGCAATTTCCACAAAGAGAGACCCAGGAAGAACACTCTTAATAGACATCCAAAGAGAAGGGATAGCTAAAGCTCCCTTAAGAAAACACAGAGACACATTATGACTGAGTTCTGATAAAGGTGTAAGTCAGTCAAACTCCTACTTCTGTACAAGAAAAGAAGCAAAATCACTATGAGGTTCCCATGCCCGCTCCTTGGGATAAGCAGGAATCTTTATAACTTATCTAAATATGCTGTTTGAGTCTTAATATGCCTCTTCATAATACAGCATGCTGAAAGATGGAGCTGAGAATACAAGAATGTCAATACAGGAAAAGAAACGTGAGGACAAAAGAATTACATTTTTCAGCTCACTGTTTTTGGGGGTCAGGAAAAGGGAACAGTCTGGAAGGAACATTGAACAACCAACAAACACATGATGTGGCAGAAATCACTTGAAAGGACATATTTTCTGCACTGAGTTTTATAGTCTGGAGTAAGGGCTGATGCTATGGTTCATCTCTAGTTCTTCTGCCATGATGTTGGCAGGTATATGAAGTATATTTCTCTACATGTTGTCTTGAGGAAGGGGACAAGAAAAAATGACGTATCCCATTTCTAAAATTTTTGACACAGTAGGATATACAACTACCTACAGAGAGAGCAGTGAGGTGCTGGCACAGGCTGCCCAGAGAAGTGGTGGATGCCCCATGCCTGGAGGTGTTCAAGGCCAAGTTGGACGGGGCCCTGGGCAACCTTGTGTAGATCCAGGCCTGGAGGTTGGTGTCCCTGCCTGTGGCAGGGGGGTTGGAACTCTGTGATCCTTGGGGTCCCTTCCAACCCAGACCTTTCTATGAATCTATGATTCTATGAAAGGAGGCTGTAGAGAGGTTCATGTCAATCTCTTCTCCCAAGTCAGGCTAGAGGACAAGAGGAAATGGCCTCAAATTGTGCCAGGGGAGGTTTCAATTGCATATTAGGAAACATTTCTGCAAGGAAAGGGTTATCAGGCACTGGAACAGGCTGCCCAGGGAAGTGGTGGGGTCACCATCCTTGGAGGCATTTAAAAGACGTGTGGACATAGTGCTTAGGGACGTGGTTTAGTGTTGGGCTTGGCAGTGCTGGTTAATGGTTGGACTTGATGATCTTGAAGGTCTCTTCCAACCTAAACAATTCTATGATTCTATGCTTGAAGAAGATGTCTGTGGGCTAGAATGCATTTCAGAGCTCTCGTGTCCACTCTGGGATCTCTGGTGACCCTGTCTTCTCTGCATTTTCTGCATATTGCTTAGCTGAGATCCATGTTTCTACAGTGAGTTCCTCAGTTCCCTGTACATATAAACAGCTATTTCTGAACTGATCTTTCCATCCAGTTCTTACTTCCTAAAGCCCTATTTATCTACTAGTCTCTCCCACCTGGAGAACCAAGGAAAGAGGCTTGGGTACCACCCTGTGATCATCCCACCTTGTCTAAATACTCCTAGCCATGATTTTGGTTTGTTTTTTTTTTTGTCCTTGTTAGCTGGTAGCCACGCAGGCAGTGTCTGAACACTGTTCAGGGGTTAACACAATATGGGAGCCATTTCCAAGTGGCAGGGGGGGGGCGAGCACT
>KL285749.1:1201-28426 GCA_000699545.1 Podiceps cristatus
GGGCTGAGATAATTCAAAACAAAGAGGAAGCCAGGAAAGTCCTATTCTTGGAAAGGGTGAGAAACAGTCTGCTCTCACAACTAAGACCGCCTTATCTTTTCAGTTTTCTTTAAATGAAAATGGAGTATTTGACATTAGGCTGTGACTTAATCACAAAATCCACCACTCGATTGCATTAAAACAAGTGCCTATTTAGACTAATAACACCGTAACACAAAAAAAATATATATTCCTCCAAAGCAATGGATGAGACTAATAAATGCTTGTGGAATTTGGGGAATTCACAGATTTCCAAAACAAACAAACAAACAATAAATGCCAGCTACTTAGTAGCAACTGATAAACGTGAATTATTTTAAACTCTCCCAGAGACCTCTTAAAGAATCATCCTATTTGGTGGAAGATAATACAGTAGCATGACAGATTTTTGCAAAATTTGAGGGCAATAGCATGATAAATGGTGTGGACTAATTATAAAATATCTTTTTCCTCAGCCCTAGAATTTTAATCAGTCAGTCTCCGGCAACATACCCATTGGTTCCACTGCCTTATTACATCCCTGACATCTCCAGAGGTTGTCTTTGTCCTGCACATTGTAGCAAATAACAAAATCCCATGTACAGAGAAGTAAATATAACCAAACTTTTAGTGCACAATATCTGTAAAAAAAAAAAAAAAACGTGCAAGGGCACAGTGAAGTAAACAGCTCATCATGCTTTTGATAACACACTCATCTTTTGTTTCAGCTGGTAAATCTGTGTTCGTCTCATCTGTCAGATTTGTGTCAAGCAATCAAAACACACTTTTTTTTTTTTAAAAAAAGCGCACAACTGCTTAGACTTAGTGCTGTAAAAGAATTCCAGTAAATGTTGCCCAGAAAACCTATTTGGCTGCCTCAGCTATCCAAGTGTATTTTTAACATGGAAAAGAAGAACATTTTATAAGAATATTCATTTTTTTTTAAATGTGAAATTCCATCTGGTTGGCAAACCTCTGGAGAAAGGCGGCTTTCCCAAGGGTGGATAGTCTGACCGAGACACAGGAGTTAACAAGCCAAAGATTCAGGTTCTCTTTCCAGCTCCACATCAAAGCCATCCTGTGTACCTTTGGTGGCTGTTATTATGTGAATCCCTACAAATAGGAATACATATCCATTTTAAAAATTTCTGCCTAATTATTCTAATACTGCATCTTTAGAAAAAATTAAAGTGGAACTTGCGCAAAAATACCACAGTGAAGAAGTGATTTAATCATCTTTTCTACTGCTGTTCTTCAAATGGAAGCTCTCTGCTGCTCCTTGTGAAGGTCAGATACATTACGCTTCTTGAGGTACACACTTCTGTTTGCCATTGCTATGCTTTCCTTTTACTGATAATTACTACTGGGAAGCTGTTTAACCTCTGTTGAAAATAAAGGTTTTGTTATTATTGTTCCGACATCTTCGCTTCTCCTGCCTGACCTGTTCATAGTGATTTAGCAAGAGAAGGTTTCTGAAACACAACCCATCTGATGGAAGAGCCAGAAACAATTGGGGATTTAACTGGGTGTTGCTAAACTTACACATTAGAGAGAAAATAAAAGCTCATTAGTATGCATGTAGCTGATATACTTCATGGAAAGAAAGTAAAAACTAAAACAAGTAAGGAAATTAACCTTTTCTTACCTTACGTCCTTGGAAAGCAAATGTTTCAAGGGTTTTTTTCCCCAACTTTCAGATATATGCTAATACAAAAACAATAAATCTGACAGTTCTTTGTATCAACTGCAGGAGGCAGGGAGAGATTGAATTCTCTTACAGCCTTGTTCTTTTTAACAGTTCTAAGTGTGTTTGATCCCATAATCTTAATTATATATTTTTTAACTTCCTAAGCTTGAAATAACATATATCATTTTGAGAAAAAACATAAAAGATTAGAAGGCAGGAGAACAGCATGAAGCCTGCCAAGAGGGTGCTTTATTTTTGATTGCTCTTGCAAACATGATACCTAATCTTTTATTTAGAAAAAAAAAAATCCCAATTCAGTATAATCACGATTATTGCATCCTCAACAGCATAAACTTTCATTCAAGGCATTGGAAAACACTCTGGAATTTATTTTATGTCAAGAAAGCAGAAATAAGGGGAGTATAGTCAAGTTAGAAATAAAAGTCCTATTAGGGTTTCTTGTTGATTTCACCTTTAGTACAGGATAGTCCCGTATCACATCATTAATCTTCTTTTCCCTATGGTATTTGTAAATGTCCTACAAAATTACTTTAAACATCTGCTGAATAATCTGGCTAACCAATACGCCTCTTGCCAGAAAGATAATACTAGGAAATCTGTAACATGCCAGAGGCTTCGCCAGGGGTTTGGCAGAAAATCCGCCTTTCTCGCAGGTTTAGGTTTCGGCCACATTAACAATGTCAGCGTTACTGGGGAGGCGCGAGGGAGCGTGTATCCGTCTGTCCGTCTGATGAGCGCTAGTGCAAGGTAAGCAGGTGGAGAGAGGAAATGAGGAAGCAAGTTCTCTATGGCAAGGAGCAACCATCTGCTAGAATGGATTTCCACGTTTCATGGGACCATACCTCCCGTCTTCCCTGGAGTGTTTTAAACGTTCCTAAGAGACGAGGAGGAGCCGTCAGTGTACAGGCTGTGAACATCTGTCCTGGGTAAGAGCTCATCCATCATCTGTGCATGCCGAGTGTGTGCATGTGCCTGTTTAAGATCTCACACAGTTTGTAGACAGAGGTTAGATAGCTGCATAAGATATAATTAATCCTATTATTTCACTGAATTTAAAACTTTACTCCTGCAAATGTTAAGCATGGAAGATAATCTGAGAAAATGTGACCCATGTTACTTCCTTTTAAATGAGTATTGCTTTTTATTCATAGCTATGATAAGATTAACAGTAAAAGTTAGCTCTGAAAAAAAAGTCTTTACAACAATTTATGGAGATTAATTTTCCTATTTAGGTAAGTCCAGACATTTACAAGAACAATCACTTAAATAAAAATAGAATATAAAGCCTATGTTTAAAACATAGCCTTTATTAATGCTGTCTAGTGAGCTCCATATTTATCTTACATTGAAATAGTTCTGCTTTGCTTAAGAAAAGACAGAAAAAGTGCATTTACAAGAGTACTTTTTCTTTAATTTTCTGCGAAAATGGAAGGAATTGGAATCACAAGTTGACAAATGTTGTAAAATGAAATTTCAAGAAACATCGATTTTAGTAATGCTATGCCATCACTAGTGTTTCGTTCTGACTTTCTGCCGTGTGAACCAGAATATCCTGATATACAGTCTAGAGCATCTATGTTATTACTCTACAGCATATTAAACACAGAAAAAGGGGTTAAGAACCCCTTTCAATGTACAAACATGAATAAAAAAATTGATAAAAAAATCACTTTTATACATAATGTATATGTAAACTGTTTTAAATACATGGTTTTGGAAGAGTTATTTACAAACTGTATCTGCCCGTGGGACAATCCACGGACAAAGCATACACAGTTGCTTTACTTTATTGTCGCATCTCAACTTTGGGAGATATAAATTCATTCGGCAGTATAGCAAACATAAGAACTCATGACAAAGTATTTTAAGGGCAACCCAATAAATTTTGTTCCTCAAAACAATGTAAGTACTAGGACTGCCAAAGTTTCCAAATAAAGTCATAGTTTAATCCAGATGCCCGCTTGCAGATCTGTGGTGGAGGAGATGTAGACAGAACCATTTGAAATACAGGCACAGCTACTGGCTAAAACCTCCTTAAGAGCCATAACTGGTAAGTATGTTTTATCGAAAGAGTGAACTAACCTAGATTTTTTTTTTTTTCCAATTTTATTAATATTTTAAAAAATACATAAAAATACAACATCCAATGTCTGAATAAATATATTTAACAAGTTGCAAGATACCTTATTTTACACAAAAATTTCAGCTTTAGAAATCTTGTTAAATAACTTCATTGTTGTTATATATTTCATTTTTCGTCTTTTTGTAACAAAATAAAAACTCTGAAATTACATAGAAAAAAGACAAAATATTTTTGTCAAGGGATAAGATAGTCCACTGAAAACCTATTCACAATTCCACTGTAAACATTAATAAACATTAAAATATTTGCATAATTGTGTGCTCAAAAATCCTATAAAAAGTGGAAGACTTATTACAACTGTAGTTTTCAGTCAACTACACTTCCTTTCACAATTTATTTTGTCCCATTTACACCTTTAAAACTGGGCACATTGCTGAACACATACTTTGGCAGTTCTGTATAGCAAGTGCTTCCACAAAGAGGAACTACTCACCAAGAGTTAACGTACAGCTCGGTGAAAGTGCAGCAGTTACTCAATTCTTTTTGATAATACTCTGATGTCTGCCTGACGCACTTGCTTTTCTAAGATCTCCCTAGAACACCTGAATGCTTCATTGGACATAACTTTTCAAATTTGGTAAGTGCCCTTTCTCTGCATTAACAAAAACAAAACAAAACAAAAAGCAAACACAATGACAAGCATGTCACATTGTGCCTACAAACCTTCAGTTACCAACGAGCTTAATTTCTCCGAACAGTAAATTAAAGAAAAGAAGAGGGTAGGAGGGGAGAACAGGTACAGTCCAGCAGTGGAAGTGTGTACAGAATATACTTGGCAATGTCAAACCAGTTGAGTGCTTTCTGCGGTTGAATTTCAGGATTTATGTCCATGGCAGCAAGCTGCTGGCAAGGCAGAGAAATGTGTATCACCTGCATTCTACAGCAAGCACGTTTTGTGGAGGAGAAGATGATGATGGACTCATTCCAGTGTCTGATGAAGCAGATGACATGGATGCTCCTGCATGTGACACTGAATAGACAGAACAACAGATCAGCATCAGGTTATCAAAGCACACGTCAGAATGAAGGTTTCCTTGGTTATTACGTAGTTTAAAAGACCTCCGGGCATGGCACGGTCACAAAAACCCATACAGATTTTTGTCAATGCCTTTCACTGCTACATTTACATAAAGTGGATGAGTAACCTTACGCTTTCTGCATCACAGACCAGTTGAAAAGACGAATCAGATGAGTCATTGCGCTGATTGAGAGCTCAGACCGAGCTTGCGCTAGAAAGTCCAAGTTTCTAATACACAGTTTTAAAATAGCCGGTGAATGTTTTTGTGAGGTTCAAGTTCTGAAAACCCACAAATACTCTTTCTAAATATGTATACGTACGAACAAGATAAACAGATAGCACTTTTTTTTTTTTCCCCAAAACACTGTCAATTATAATCAAGTTGCTTTAAGTTACGTGTTTTCAAGAAAATTAACTTCTCATGGCAAGCATAAAGCAAATCTGAAAGTTACCTTCTCTGTCTTTCTTTTTCAATCGTTTTCTTCTCCTGTCTATGGTTGCTACTTCTGACTTCAAGGACATGTAGTATTTTCGTATTTCCTGTAGTTTTTCTTGTAAGAAGGAGATCCTTTCAGTGCTGCTCATATTGTCTAGTTCATCTTAAAAGCAGAAAAAAAAAGGAAAAAAACCAGCTTCATCAAGGTGATTTTAAACAAAGGAATGCAATTCTTAAGAGTATACAAGATGCAGCACGGAAGACAGCATACTTCCGTAACTGCGCCATAAAAGGCCTGTACCCAATTTAGAATCCCAAAATTTGCACATTTTCCTCTCAGCACAAATTTTCTTGTAAATTCCCTCTAATCAAGTCACTTAAAGAATTCTTACTGAGCTGAAAACTCCACTTGTACACTCTAGGCGAAGCATTCTGGTGGTGGTGTTTCTCTCTGTGCTTGTCCTTTTCTCCATCTTTGATGTGAGGGGAAATCACTCTTGCAGGTGATCGAGAAATCTTCTGTGGTTTGGATGCATTTATGTGTTTTACAGGAGTACATTTACTTGAACTGTCCAGGACAGGAAGGTCTTCACTGTCGCTACTTTGTCCTGCAGTAAGAGAAATGTATTTGGACTTCAAAAAAAACCTCAAAACACCATGACATTTTGAAAATTGTAGTTATAGTCAGAAAAAATGATTAAGAAAACACTGTTCCTTCTTGCTCAGAAGATCCCAGAATGCACACAAGGAAAAAACATATCAGATTCAATGTATAACCTTATCGGACACAGCACGCACTGAACTCTTAAGGGTACTGATCGTTAATGCAGAAGTCAAGGGCTGACTCGGCCTTTAGTTAAAAAACAATAGTGATGGTTTTTTATTTTTACAGAAGCAATAAAGCAGCTTATTAAAGTAAGAATATTAGAGCACTGATAAAGTATCTTAGGTCACATATCTTGGGTTTCTAACATAAAGCAGACACTAGAATCCCTTTTTTAAAGATTAGAACTGTATTAATATAGGTGGGTTGCACATGATCGTTTGTATTTACCAAATTGCTTTACACATCTATAGGAACGGTTCTGAAACACCACTAAAAGCATAAACACTTTAACATGTAACAGAAAGTCTTAAGCTGATAGATGCAAATATTTTAGATTCCCACAATAATTGCCAACTTTTACACAAGCGTGTTAAGCATGTCTGAATATTGTATGTCAAATAATGAATATTTTAGTTTGATATGCTGTGACAGGGCCTAAGTATATTGACTCATTCATCACAATGATCACCAAAAATGAGCTACAGAAACACAAAAATCCAGATCTCTATACCAAGTTAAAAAAAATAAGTCACATATTTGAGGTAAAAACACAAGATTCCTTGTTATTATTATGTATGTTATTAACATCATACATTTTTCTGCATTTCATAAATGCACTTTTTCCCATGAGAAACACCTATCATAAGACTTTAAAGGAGAGGTTTCTAGTCAGAACAAGATCCCCTCTCCCAAAATCATAACCAAGCCAATATATAAAAATCAGCATAATTGTAAATATTTAGTAACTGCTAATATACACAGTTTTAATTAAAAGTTTTCCCTAAAAAAGTAATTAAAAATAGCCAAGAGATTTCCCAGTAATGCTGCTACCATGCAGCTGGTAAGTTCTCTCCAGAGAATTTATTCATCTAATGATGAAAAATAGTGAAAAACCCTGGCAAGGAAGTCCCATCCAACGGAAATAACGGGTAACAGTGAGAACAGTGGGCCCTTATACATGTTTAAAGGACAGCATAACCTTGCCCTCCTCCCTCCCCAGGAATGTACCTGTTCCATTCTTTTCATTTTTGGCTGCAGCACTTGTTCGCTTTGGAGTACGCTTTTGTTTTTTTGCCAATGTTCCACTACTGCTATCACTTGGTCTTTTTTGACCTAAATGAGAAGACAAAAAAAAAAAAAATTACACCTCAAGTATTTCTGCTATTCTGCTACCAACAAGCTTTTTTCCTACGTGACAAAGGAATTTAAAATCAGAAAACAGAACAAACCAGCAATTTTAGCAAAGCAGCAGCAGACTTAAGACGACTTCAGATATCATGACAGCAGAGAATGACTTCTCGCAGGAAACGCTCACCTTTCTCTCCGCTCTCCCTCTCTTGCAGGGCTATACTACAGTTGCTTGATGTAGTACTGGCTTCAAACCCATTAGCAGACTCGCTTTCACAGAGACCTTCTTGAGACTCTTCTGCCACACTGTCGACTTCAATAGTCATATCGCTTTCACTCTTGATACTGCGGGACTCATCCTGACTAAGAGCAAGTGGCGAGGCCACCGAGAAGCTGGACTGGACAGCAGGGGGTAAGGCAGATGGGTTCGAGTTTGAAGCATTCGGGTCTGGCTTTTCTGATACTGTGTCTTCACTACTGCTCTTCTCCTTTTCATCCAGGTCATCCAAGTCTACCTCATGGCAGAGCAAAGTTTCAGGACCAATCTGAGGCATTGCATCATCCTCATCTTTTAAGGGAACATTCTCATTTTCTTCGGATGGACGTTCGAAGTTCTGATTCCTCAGCTCCTGAGCGGGCTGAACTGATTCTGCCACCAGGGATGGCATTTCCTCGTTCTCAGTTCGGAGGGACTCTTCAGCATTCAGCCCTCTACATTCCTCTGCGCCAGTACATTCATTGGTCCCCTCTTCAGACACAATATTTGGCACTTCCATCTCACTCTCTCGTCGATTTCTCTTCTCAGGCAACACCTGTTCCAAAGTTTTCCTTTTCAAAAGCTTCTTATCTTTTGTAGAAGGTTCCATTTCACTTTCAGTAGTGCTAGAAATTTCTTTACAGTCCAAGGAAGACATGTCTAATCTTTCAGGTTCTGTAGGAGATACACTTGCCACCTCTTCTTGGCTTCCTGGTGAAATCTTTGCATTCTCTAAGGGGGGATCTTTTGTCTTGCTCCTTCTCCCTTTTCCTTTAGGTGATTTTTCAGCCTCTCTTTTGATTTCTTCTATTTGTTCCATTTTATTTCCAAAAATCTGAACTATTTGCTCACTTTCTTCAACTTCCAGTTTCAGTGTTTCTAGCGGCTGTACTTGAGTCCTATCATTTTCTTTCAATGCATGAGGAATCTTTGGGTTTTCGTCATCTAGCTTCTCATCGTGTAGTTTTTCACTTTTTTCCAGTTCTGAAGTTTCTGGAGAAAATTCTTCATTCAAATTCTTTTCAGATGGCTCATCTGCTTCACTGTCAGATGAGCCAGAGTCTGCAAAAAAATTTTAAAAAGAAGGAAACAGCAATCTAAGTCATCAATTACAACACAAATTCTTTTTTCAACCACACAAACCCTTTTTTTCAGAAATCTATGGTATTAACATCGGTTTACAATAAACAATTTCACACTTAAAAAATCCTGTGCTATTGAATAAACTTATTACAGTTCTTATTTTTATTCAAAATTTCTATGAAACTACAATAGCAGTAGTACTGTCAGAGTTCGAGGAGCATCTAGACAATATTCTTAGTCATATGACTTAGTTTGTGAGTTGGACTCGATTCTTATGGGTCTCTTCCAACATGAGATATTCTATGATTCTACTACTACTATTCCCCAAATAAGCCAATATAAAGAAATTACAGTTCATAGTAGCAAAAACAGTTTTACAAATTCCCATGATCTGGTATCTACCTGTGGATATTGCCTCCCCTACCTAACATTACAGAAACAAAAAAGCAAGACTCCTGCCCTCTATGCATGGCCAAACAGGAAAAACAAATACACACACACACAGACCCAAAAATCAAACAAAAAAACCCCACAAAAAACCACCAAACCCTTCCACACCACGATACAGACATTTCATTGCTAAACTATTGTACAAATCACACACCACGTACAGAGCAAGCATTATTACATTACCAGAAGATTATTCAGGGACCTGTACTATAAGGAGACAGATTTCACTTCAGTTCTTGTTCACAGAGGCTCAAATACCAAAAATACTGCTGCCATTTGTACAGAATTAACAACTCTGCTGGATGACGTAGTACTGAGGTTGAGACCTTAATTACCACAATGAAGACTATCATTACACCACTAGATTTGGTCTCTTCAAGATTAGGCCTGAAAGGCCATGGCTAAAGAACATGGAATGACTTGCACAGACATTTCCATGCCATAGCTCTTCTGTGAGCAAACTCTGCTCTTCAGCAGCGTCAGCTCAACTACTTCCTCAATAAAAGTCACAGGGAGGAAAAAAAAAAAAAAAAAAGAAAAAATAAATTAAAAAAAATCAAACCTCTTTTCAAAAAGGTAGTGAAAAAACCTCAAAAGCATTCACAGGACTGAGCTCACTCACTGTTTGATCCTCTATCAGAATCAAACATTCCTGAGCTACGTCTCTTCTGCCTGTGAGGTGTTGCTAAAACCAAAATCAAAAGCATTAATTTTTATAGAATACAATCTGTGCCAAAAATTTGTTTTCTTATATCGCTTGAGCACTGACTGGTTAAGTAGGACTTTAAAGCTGCTGACGGCACGGTGTTCGCTGAACTTGTCATATTAATGCACCGCATTACATCACTGTTTACATGCACTTCCATGCCAGCACACGAGTGCACCAGATGTACCTTCTGTTCCATTTGGTAATGGTGAGGAATCTGACAAGTTGTTCCGTGCGCTTCGGGCTCCTGATTTACCTTCACTATTAGGTGTTTTGGATAAACTGCAGGATGTGTTTGATGGAAGAGTAGATTTCAGAGGGGGTCGCCCACGCTTTGATTTTTGTTTCTCCTCATCCTTCTTCTCATCTTTTTCACTGTCTTCTTTATTCTGAGGGGGAAAAAATAATTTTCATTAATGTGTTTTACTACTGATCATCAAGCCTTTTCTCCTTTTGCTCTATACTTCTATTAAAAATCTAGACTGTGGACTGAATAACAGTGATAGTCTTACGTATTGTACCACAAGAAACTTATGGAAATGATTATTACTTTTGTTTTTTTCTTCTGTTTTCTCTTTGGTCCTCCTTTGTCCACAGGCCAGATAATCCGATCAGCTTTCACCCATTCATCGTATCTAAACATAAATAACAGCATACTGTTATTACTGTATATAAAGAAGTGGTTTTATCTTTTTTTTAAAAAAATTTTTAAAGGAAAAGTTCTTAAATTATAGCAACAAACTGTGTGAGGTTTTGAAAAGCACAGGCATAGTGCTTTTCAAAATCTCCTAGTGCCCCTCAAAATCTCCTGAGTTACTAATATAAGGCAAAGGGACACACGTAAGTATTGAGGGGATACCCCCAACACACAAAGACTTAATGTAGCCACATAAAGAAATTTGCTTTGTTTACTTAGAAAAATATGGATTTGGCATGTCACAAGTTATGTACCAGAAGTGTTGTATTTTTAAAAAAATACCAATTTGGTGATATTTTTGTTTATATCGCCATGCTCTTAACAACCACAACAAAAAAAAAAAGCCATTTCTACAGCAGCACTGACTATAACGCATGGCTGCCAAGAGAAGCACTTGAATAATTTTTTGCTGTAATTCATTGCTTGGCCTTCTTCTACCAAAAAAAATGTTCTTTATTGTCACAGTTAACATTGAATACAAAAATAAATTTTGTTGCCAAAATTTCAGTGCTTGACACTCTTAATTGCAGATGCCTTCACTATTATCAACGAATCCCTTAAATACAAAAGTCTGATAGTGCCAACATTAGCTGACAGAATAAATTACAGGGATAATCCTGTGAGGAGCGAGAATTACTCACTTTAAGCAGGACAGAAACTTGGAAACATACAAATAACTATATTCTGAGATTTCAATGCAGTAGGGTCATACTATGAACAAAACAACTAACGCTGAAAAATGTAACAGAGTCAGATCCTGTTATCATGTTGATAATTCAAAGCCGAAGTCACTAATTATTTTTCTCCTTTTTCCTTAAAAAACAAAAATTCTTTTGCAAATAATTTTTTTAACAAAAGAAAGGCGATTTGTTTTCCTCACCTTACATTCCAACCATAGTAATGAACTAAATATAAAACCTCTCCATCATCAATTTCTGTGCTTTTAATACTGGCTTCATAAATTTTCTGTGTCTTTCCACGTCCATATTTTACTTTCACTTTGGTTCCAGTCAGGCAGGGTTCTGCATCCTCCTCATCCTCTTCACCTTCTGATTCTCCTTTGTTCTCAATTTCCTCCCTGCAGTAAAGTATAGTTGCAATGCCCACTAATTAGTGACAATCAAAGTTTTAACATTTAACTAGCACAGACAAGCTACTACAAAAGAAAAAGGCTGCAACAAAAATTTTTCTCATTTTCTGCATCCTCCACTACTTTGAAGCTAGCCTGGACACAGCTTTTTAAGTAGAAAAATGGGACTTCAAGAGAGTAAGGGTAAGTGCCAAAAATATCCAGAAAAAATGTATTATAAACACAATTTATTAGGGGTACAACTACCTCGACACTTAAACTTTTTTTTTTTAATGAATATTTTGATAACACAAAAAGAGGAACAAGTGAACTCAGTGTTTGGCTCCTAAATCACACAGGAAGAACTAACCAGTTTTTAAAATATACTTATTTGCACAAACTATTAAAAACAAACAAAAAACCCCTCTTTCTTCTACAGTTTGCTTAATAGGCTACAGTTCCCTACAGTGCACAGTTAAGCCTGAATTGCCATCAGTGATCCTCTCATGGATATAAACACCATTCCATTGGAAAAAAAAAAAAAAGTAATTACAACAGTATTTAACCGAGACTAAAAGTGTCCTCACAGGTCCTATTAGCTCTATTTACCTTTTATTAGCTATATATAATATTAAAATGTTCTACTTGAACATATTTTCAAGATTTACAATCTAACCTATTTTTACCTATACTTTCCCTTTCCCTATTTTTAGGGTGAATTTAGCTTAATATAGAAGTTAAACTACAAAAAAGTCACCAAGAAAGAGAATATTGAAAAAGACTATGGTTTTGCTTTTAATGAAATATATTTGCTAGCCTTCAGTGAAAGATGAACTATCTTGCGGCAAACAATTAAAAAAGATGACAAGCACCATCTGCACCACTTAAAGAAATCCCTTTGATGCTTTAGTCACCTGACATACCTCAGCAACCGGCTGCACACCCACACTGTACCTTCATTTGAGGCATTACTGCATGCTATGGTGCACGGCAAGATTATTTTTTTTTGGACTGCACAGTGACACTTTCTTTAAATTAACTTTGTATTGTTCCCACTCTTCAAAGCTCTTTAGAAGAAAAGATGCAATACCCCTCTCAGGCTTTACTCAGCATCAACTTCTGTCCCACACCAGTTAGCCACATGGACAAGAAAAACAAGGTAGGAACGCCAGCTTCAACAGTTAAGACACTGCCCTTGACCACGGCCAAAATTAGCTAAGAACAGGTCTACTCTGGCAATGAATTAGTCACCTGGTCACAAGTCATTTGTAACCAGGACAATAAATCCAATTCTACTTGTCAAGCTTAGTCTCTGGGTGCTGTTTTCCCTTTGCCCTGCCATGTCTCTCCAGTCTCTTCCACCTACCTCCAGGTTTCATTCAAACTCTTCCTTTCCTTCTCCTTTGCTTTACTAGCACATGCCCTTCCTGCCTGCCTACAATACATCAGGTAACAATAAACCCAAGCAAGCTGTAAGTTCGCTAGCCATCACTGAACACTTAACGAAAAGGATGGGAGAAGAGGGGCTCTCTTTTCCACTTATATTCCAACTGTCCGGAACAATCCACCCAACCAGTTGCTCACCATCCGTACAGCAGCTGGCATCCTTACAGACCGGTCTGCTTGGTGCCTGCACGTACTGGTGTGATAAACCACCAACACAACCTTGGCAAGACCTTCAAGAAAATGGAAGTGAAAAACACTGCCTGGTATCTACCAGAAAAAGATCCTTAGGTAGAGTAAACTACAAACTTGAAATAAAATTTTCCCTTTCCCATCTGTCTGCGTGAATTAGGTCCCTGATTTCCACATTTTAGAAACTGGTCAGCTCTGCAGTTCTGTGTATACGCCTGCTTGGATCCATCATGACACAGCCGTACTTGTAAGAAGGTGACACAAGATAATGTTTACCTCTCCCTCTGCCTCTCTTCCTCTTCGTCTGACTCTTTATCAGAATCCTCCTGTTTTTTAATTTTTTTCTCTTTTTGCTTTGGTGTACTTTTTCTCACTAGTGGAGTGTCATTTTCTTTCTTTTCTGCATTGTCAGGTGTTTCCTCTAAATCTTTGTTTTCTTTGTTACTGTCTTTTAATTTGTCTTGTGTTTTATCCTCTTCACTGTCTTTTTTAGCAGGGGTTGCATCACGGGCAAGTCTTCTTCGTCCCTAGGATGGAAATAAGATCAGTTTAATGACTCCTGTCAATTGTTCTCTGTACAGCCTTTCCAGTTCTCAGCTAAAGTGAAACATACTATTCCTGTACAGAAGAAAGGCTGGAGATAACACCAAAAAGCAAAATATTCTAAAATTTTAAGATAATAGCTTCAAGTTTTCTTATCAAGGGAAAAAAATGAAAATAAAGTCATTCTGCTTTGCTTAGAATTAAGAGAGCAAGTTTCTGATTAACTGTGGAGTATTTCAGGACATTCATTTAGACCTGTTAGGTCTGTTGCCTGAATAGAAAAAGCCAAAATTCCTTGCTCAACTACAGCAATAGCATTAACTGAAGTGCTTGTACAGGACTCCTGAGTGAGGAGGGCCTCATCTTTCAGCGCCTTCAATCCCGATAGCCACCTGTTGATTTCACAGAACAGAAATTTGTCAGCTTTAGAAAAATCCCTAAGTTTCACATTTTGAAAAGGTACTTTGAGTAGCCAGACAACTGCTGCCTGGGACTATCTGCAACGGGTAACTTGGGGGATCTGGTACCTTGGGGAATCTAGTACAGGCCTATCACTTAACTATAAAAGTCTCTTGTATAGGGTCATTGCTTTGTAATCAGAATATTTAAAATACATTATGAATGCAAGATTAATTATTTGGAGGCCATCCAAAGATGACAGTAATGAAGACACTATAATAATTAAAATTCACAGTAGTATAATGGTAAATACTTTGGACTGATAATAATTCATAAATAGATGGGTGATGACTAGATTAATACAGTAATAATAATTAAATATTATTTGGTTATGTATTTTAACAAATTAACACAGACAGCCAATGACAAAAAAAAAAAAAAAAAAAAACCAAGAAAATTCTTCTATTTCTTCATCCTCTCAGTAGTTTTCTCCAAAAACAAAAGACAAATGAACAAACTAACAACAAGGCTACTGTCATGCCAGAAAGTTCATTAAGGCTGATACAGATTGGGAAAAACACAGTTGGACAGAAATCTAAACTTATGTTTACACTAACTCTTTTCATCTATGAGTTTAAAGGCCACATACTTGAAAAGCTGGTTTGCAAGAAGTACTTTAATAGAATTACATTTTAGTGAAACAACTTATAACTTGAACAATTTAAAAGGTAGCAATTCCTTGTCCTTCAGTAATCATGCTCTCTGAAGGAACACAAAATGTCCTTTAAACAGAATTAACAAGAGTGCTACAGAGCACTAAGCCAGTCATATTCAAATACCTTAAAAGTATCTTGTATTCTCCATCAGTTTCAGTACCCGCTAGCTGATGGGTCACTGGTCTTATCTATGTAACTACTAACACAGCTACTCCACAGCTTTCAAAGACAAAGGAAGACAAAGACTAAGCGTTCCTCCCTTGACTTTTGTGTCCATACTGTAAAACTGCAGTGTTTCTTTTATTAAAATAACAGATATTGTGATAAAAACCAACTCAGAGAAACGGGTCTTCCTTTGATTCTTAAGTCTGTAGCAGTCCTTTGATATTCCTGCTTTTGCTGGAAAGCTCCAGATTCCATGTGCCCGTGGAAATTCTCACCCACAACCAAACTGTCCTGCTGAGTTTCACTGCTCTGATGATACACAGCTCTCAGCAGCTCTCAAGCCATCCCTGAATTGAATGAAACATGTCTGACATCCAACATAGCCTGAGCCAATCCCATGGAAGGTTTAGAATATGAAGAAATAATCAAAATCGATTCTATTCATAGTTAGAACATAATTAACAGTTAACACCAACTCCGCGTTCACAGAACCCTGTCCTACGCTTGTACAAGTACACTAATTCAGACATGCAATCACTCCACAAGGGAGAACTCATTATGTAAACTGTTCACTATACAAAGGGGTTTTGTTAAGTACTAAATAGAAATCAGTTCCAACCACTTACCCTTGGGGATCTTAGTTCTATTTCTTCCTTTTCACTTTCAGTGCTGGAATAATTTTCTTCTGCTTCTTTTTTAACGTCTGTTGGTGGCATTTTTTGTTCCTCTTTTAAACTTTCCTCCATTGGTTCCACGTGTTTCTGTATGTCTTCTATCACTATTGGTTCATTGTGATGGATGGTCCTAAACTGAATGTTTGCAGAACGGCAGTACTCTTCAAAACCATAAAGATACCTATAGATACAAATAAAACATGAATATAAATGAAACTTTATTTTCTATTTATTGAAGTTCATAACAGCTATTTTCCTCCTCATAGAAAAGCAAGAGGAGCAGTAACTTCAGGGAAAAAACCAAACAAAAACCCCCAAAAACAAATAAACAAAAAAGCCAAAGGAGATTTTGAAATGAAACAATTATGCACACAAGCCAAATGGTGAGGAAAAATATACACACAGGTGCTCCCAAAAATTTAACACCATCTCTGTCCAATTAAGAATTCATGACAATAAAGAACATGTACACTGTTTTGCAAATGCACAATGACAGCTAAAAATCAGCCTGGTAATAGAATATGGGCATACAACAAGTTACCACATGGTAACAAATTGCCATGCATCAGCTTGTTCTCTGGTAACTGCCCGTGTGCACACTGTAATCCAGTTATAGGTGAGAGAAATGCAAACTAGCTTATTCCTCAAAGAATAAATATGCAACTTACAACATACTACATGCGTCCATACAACATAATTATTTCCACTGTAACAGCAACCTACTACATATTTACCAATTACCTTATTTTATGATACTCTTCTCTGTAAAATACAGACCTTAAATATGTGCCCAGTTCAAATCCCACTGAAGATAGTCTGAATATTTTCATCTTCATCAACATTACCATGAGTTGAGTCATTAGTCATCCCTATTCAATCAGCCAAATTTCCTTAGGTTCGAGTCAAGAGAACCTCTTTCTTCCCTTTTACTCAAAAAGCCCAATTGTTTCTTGTCAAACTTCCAGGAGGATAAATAATAAAAATAATCTTTATTTAGAAAATGAGCTTGAAAAGTGTCATTCCTAAAAGGTTTCCATTTCAAAAGTTAAAACACAACTGAAAACCAGAGGTCAGAATAAAAAGATTTATGCTTTTTTGTTTTTTTAATTACAAGCAGTGATTTTACTACTTAATACTGTCACATCCACCATAGCAATGTACATAGTTATGCCCTCAAGCCATTATTCTACAGATTCCAGATGATATTTAATACGCAATCTGAAACACGTCTATCTCTAGCAACATTTTTTGGGAAGTTAAAGAAACTGGTATAAAATTCTTCTCAATGCATGCAGCATCTACAAGGACAGAGCCCATTCTTGTTAATCACCATAAATTGCAAAGCTGAATTTGCCAAAGCTTTTTTTATAAATTTCATTGTTGTACTCTGAAATGGCATCATCACATGCTGGAAGTGAATGTATCTTGAAAAGAAAATGAGCAGACTTCTAATGTATTAGAGCAACAGGAACTTAATGCAGCCCTGAGCCTTCCCCTCCTTTACTCTGCCATTTCAATCCTCAGCACTGGAAAATGCTCAGAACTGTTCATTAACTGAAGAATGTCAACTACTGTTTCACTAAACTATCAAAAATTGCTTGAATATTGTCCATGCCACTTAAAAAAATAAAGTTTTCACCATTATACAAGAGAACTTACTTTCTATAAGCAGTTTTTACATTGTAGGAAGCAGCCGAGTTCAAAATAGGAATGCCAAGGTCCATATAAATTTGCTTCCATACAGCACCACTCTCAATCTTTGGGGGAAACAAAAAACAAACAAACAAAAAAGAATAAAAGGAAGTTGTTAATCAAGAACATTAAGGAACAACATCTAACAGCCACAAGCCACAACCTTTAAGAATTAATAGACATACTTAGTTCAGGAAACATCCAACACTTACATTGTCACACCCACCCTGCTGATAGACCAGTCTAAAAAGTTTGAAGAGGTTAAGGTCCTTATAGCCCAGAACAGGTGGTTTATTGATAGGAGTACCTAAATAAAACAAAACCAGAAATAAGACATTATCACAAATACCAGCAAACTGCTTCTTCCATTCCTTTATCACACATTTCATGACTAATATCTTTCTATATTTAAGATCTGTAGTTAATAGCTCTTAGATATGTCACAAGTCAGTAGTTTCCAACCACCAATTAAGGCTCCATCCTCTTTTCAATCCATCACTTCATTAGCATACTGGCACCAGCTGCTTGGTAACTATGATTTCTCGACCTCCTTTTCAGATTTGTGCTATAACCCCCATCCAATTGGCTGCATCCCACTGTTCCTCTCTTGAGCAGGGGGACCACCAGAATTGCAGCATGCTCTACAGAATGCCTGACGAATGCTGGAATATAGCAATGTGCAAAGAGATTAGCTCAAAACACTGTGGTCTGAAAGGAGCGGGGAAGAAACAGAAATGTTAGATTAGAAAAAGATACACATGCAAGTTGTCAGAATCTGAAAAAAGCACAAAGCTCTAACAGGATAACGCATATTTGGGACAGTTCCGGGAAAAAGAATGAACTCAAATCGGATAAGTGGCAATGATGTAAAGAACAATAATCAATTGCAAAAGAAGAAGCCAAAAGTGACTTGGGGCAAGTGGCTGGCATAGGCAGACAGTATTCCTCCCAGCAAGGAAGAATATCAGACCTCTTCCCTGCTGCTTCTCATCTTCCTTCATCTTCATGCAATTATATTTGGAATCATTAAAATAATTTTATAGGACTTTGGGAATACTGTCATGATTACACAAATCAAAACATTCATACTGAGAGAGCAGAAAGTAGAATAAAACTGGTGGGAACAGAAATCTTGCTATAGAAATGGGGAGGGGCAGGGAGTAAACAGGCAGGAGGAAAGACCCAGTCCTGAAGAAGTCCTGTGCATCACTCAATTGACGTAGTAGCTTAAAGAATAGTTTCTGGACTGAGCCTTCACATTCAGTGCACAACTGCTTTCTTCTTTTGCCTCTGCAAATCCCTGACATGATCCCTACTTGGTCTGTAGTCTAAGAGTGCTTAAGAGAGGGAGTGAGGAAGGAAGAAAACAGAAAAGGAGGAAGAATCAGGCTACTAAGAAAGAAAATTGTGGATTAGTCCATCAGCATAGGTTTCTTTTTTTCCCCAATATGGTCTCTTATTCCCCCCAAGACAGGTTATTCTCCAGAAACACTGGCTGTACACAGGAGGCCTCAAAATTAGATTTGATGAACTCCAGTAGACTTTGCTATAATACACGATCAATTTCTAAACCTGTCGTAAGAACTGAAAATAGTGAACAGACTTGGAACTGTTCTTTTAGAATTCTGTAGTCTAGAACACACCTCCTGAACAGGGATGCAGAGCCTCTTTTACAAAGGTAACTCGATTTCCACCCTCAATTTTAAAACCCAAGAGAAAAAGAAAGGGGGAAATATATGGACTCTACATGCACTTTACACTCTTAGCTCCGATTATTTCAAATTCAAGTACATCAACTATTGCTGTACTAGATGCTGCCACAGAAATATCATTCAGGCAACTTTTGTCAAGGAAAAAGAAAGAAAGAAAAAAAAAAAAAAAAGGTAAAAAGGCAGTAGTTGCATTTGTAATCTAACTCCACCAATGTTATTGCAGGATTAATATGTATTCAAATAGAAATAGTAAGCTCATGAGTAAAATGAATAAACCGAACATACTCTAAAAGATAAAACTCTTTCCAGGCCTAAATATCCTTAAAAAAAAAGGAGGAGGGGAGAGATGTGCAGTGAAGGAACGGAAAACCTTCCACTTTAGTGTCAGTCTCATCACAACTGCAAATGTGAATGGCTTATGCAACAGCAGTTCTCCCTCCCAAGTCAGCAGGTATATCACGCTCTCTATACATAGCACACGCACTTCCAATACATGTCTTGTACCAGGACTTTAACTATTCCAATTTCTAATAGTCTCACATAACTCTGTAAAGAAGAACATTTAAAATATGCTATTTTCTTGTTCTAGCTACTGGACAAAGTAGAATCTTTGACTCTTCAGGTGAGTAGCACTGCTAGATCTGCGCATAATTAAGACAGTTCTGCAAGGAGACTTGAAGACAGCACACCTCCCAGTCTCTGCTGTTGAATTTCACCATCCATGAACAGCCTCCTCAGGTTCCAGCCTGAGATTAAGGGCAGCAGAGTTCTCAGCCACAGCTGTCACAACAAGAAATCAACCAAGAGCTTATCTAACAGGAATTGTTAACACAAAAACGGTTTTGTGAAAGCAAAACAAAAACACTTCACAGAGGATTTGAGTTTCCTTTGTGCACTGTGCTTCAAAGTACTGGAAGCAGACCTGCCACACATGAAAATAGGTGTGTTTTTCCTTGCACTAGACCAGCTGTTATCCTTTTTCACTGACATGAGTGTATGCTCATAATAACAGCCATTACATTTAAAATCAATTTTAAAAAGCCACTTAAAAAGTGAATTAGTGATTAAATTAATAAATAAACAAACAAATCAGTGTTACCTCTGTCTTCCATAAACTTGTAAAGCTGTTGGAGGAAGTTGTCCCTCTCTTCAGGATCAAGCTCTTCCTCAGGCTGTAAAAACAAATGCAGTCATAATGAAAACAGAAAATATGCAAAGTAACAATTTATTTGTGCAAAAGCCTAACAGCAAGAACTGAACCAAAACCACTTCCCATTTGGCTCTGCACCCATATAATGGTGAAATATGCAGAAAACAATTTACTCAGGAGACTGAAGCACACACCTCAGGAGGAGAACAAGAAAATGCAGGTCAGGGAAAGCCTCGATCCACAACACAAAGAATGTTAAGTGTGACCCTCAAAATGAAAACATCAATGTACTTAACACTGTTCTAATACAGAAAAGGTCTGTTATTTACAAGACTGAAGCAGTGCTGGAGCAACGCTCAATTTCAGCTCATATTTGGAAACACTTTTACAGTCACTTCCATAATTCCCTGAACACATATTTCCATAATTTCTTATTATAAATTCCTTAGTTTCTTCTTTACAACTGAAATCCTCAGAGATAAACACTTAAAAACTTTCTGGTAAGCAGTCCACAGTATGAAATAAAGATTTTTATTTTATTCAGGTGGAAACCATGAAAGTAAAGGCAATTCATGGGGGGATGGACAACGGGGAGACGGACGACCATGACACACACGAGCTGTCTACTTAGCTACATATACCTCATAGAATTCTGAAATCCTAGCAGAGACAAAAAAAGAACACTTTACGCAGGCCACTTTCTTCCTGCCAGCTTGGCAATCATAGGGATTGCTGGTAAGGCAGTTTGCACAGGAAGACCGCAGCTGTCTTGAAGGAAAGATGCATAGTATATGTTAAAAAATCCTATCATTACATTATTAATAATAACAGAGAAGTCACAAGCAGTTCCAGAAGGAAACCAGAACAGCAATTTTAATTTCAGTCTTCTCTGCATCCTGTAAACTTTAAGCTTTAAGGCAGGAAGACAGGCAATGAAATGTAAATGTATGTGCTTTCTGGTTAACAAGGCAGTAGCATCTGCCCAGCATCAGAATGAATTTCAGCCCTGCCTGCTCCAGTGAAATCTCAGCTTCAAAGCCCAAAAGGGATCACCTACGATCAGGCAGAGACAATCTCTTATTTTCCTATTTCTTCCTGGAAAATAATTTGAGGAAATTAAATGAATAATCACAACATTGTACAGCATCAGTTACCATTTGCTCATACTGCATATTGTAGGAGAAACTTATCTACAGAATTAGTATGTTCTTCCAGGTTAACAAATGAATTATTGCTATAGAAACCACAGCTTTTTTCTCTCCATCTAGACTGCAAACCAACTTCAAGATCGAGAAATTTCTACCATGTACTGTAATGTTTACTGATTAAAGGCAATACAATTCAAGCTATGCACGCTAAATATATCTAAATAACAGTAAATTGAATTCAAACCACTTCTTTTATGTGGGCATAATGGCAAACCAGAACTGTAGGTCAGAAGAGCAGAAATGTAGGCTAGAAATAGCATTCTTGCAGACAGAATGTTAACCATTCCACTGATATCAATTATTTTCAGCCAAAGAAAAGCAAAAAGGAAAGATGATAAGCTTTTATGTATTTATAGGACCGGGACATAAAACCTGACTGCAATATTCACCCACCTATGAGACACATCCTGGATCCTGTACCTCCTCCTCTCTGTTGATGGTATATGAGCTAGGTTGCCACCTCTTGACAAAGAGGGTCTGAACCACACCTGAACCACGGTACCGATGCCAGAGTAGACACCAAATCCTTCTGAGTGGTGACTTGAATAAGACCTGAATAACTGTCACCAAGGAATAAATCACGTATCAGCTATTTCAAAGTCTTTTTTTGTTACTGGTCAAAATGAGAAAGACCAACCCTTCATGGATATGCTTATTGCAACATTAAGATAAATGAATTTTTATTAAGAGGTAATGTTCTATCAAAGTTATCTATTTGTAACTGACATAATGAATTCCCAGGAGTGTCTACTGTTCTGAGTCAAGTTTTATTTTAAATACATCAACCATCATCTAAGCTGCTATATCAGCAACCTTCAAAGCTGCACCTGAAGTGAAGAAAACACCTGAGAAAGGTTGATGCCACAGCCCGCCATCACCATCAGTCAGTGACTGGAGAACTAAAATTCCCAGCATCTCTTCAGCAGGCACTGGGGCAGTCTGACCCAGTTCACAGTGACAATTCTTCAAAATCAATTTTCCTAAGAAAGTTCTGTCTCTCCATTTCATTTTTTTCCTACACAGATGTTGCAAAAAAGTAAGACTGTAGCCAAAGAGAAGTCCAAATGAGAAACAATGAGATATGAATTTTTTAAGTGGTCAGAGTTCAAAATTGAGACCTTTTTGTTGTTCATCCAACATCCATAACTAAATGCAACATGAGAATTCTTTTTTGTTTCAGAGTGAGAGGCTGAATTTCATTTTTAAAAAGTCTTCAAGATGCCTCTTTTTGCATATAATTAAAAATTATGGAGTTAGAGATTTTTCTCCTCCTTTCTGACTAACAGTTAGAGAATATTGTAAATGGTAAAACAATGACATCAAGAACGAACACAGGATCTCTGTATAAGGGGCATACTCCTTTCCCAACTCAATTTCTTATTGTCTTCCAAGTAATACTAATACTGTTCAAGTATTTTGTAAAATTACTTTGAGAACAATCACCAGCAAATAAGCACATCTTAAAACCCACAGAAACTTGTAGAAAGCTTATAACCAGTTTTGTTTCATTTGGTTTCAAGCCACTTTATTCACCATGAGTTTTGCCTCTGTCTTTAGCATCATTTTAAATAAGAATATAATTCTGTTATCCTGACTCATCCTTTACTCTACAGAAAGACGTTAAAGCTTCTGTGGATGCTAACATGTAGAGCTGAGTGGGAGTACAAAGGATGAAATAGTTTATTTTACAAAACAAAGAATGAATCTCTACTTATAAGCATGTGCTCCATATACTCAATCAATATGGGGCTAAGGTACCAGGGAGAGGTCTTTCTTTTTTGTTATTAATAGACTGGCAATACCATTAAACTCTTCTGTGAAATAAATGCAAGCTAAGAGGAAGAACTATGTGTACAGGATTTGAGTTCAGAGGAGCGTATGATCAAGAGAAGCTGCCAGAATTACAGTTAACATAATTTTGTTGCTTCAGAGTTCTTAAATGCGTTTTCATCACTTGCACATTTGCTTTCTGATGCCAAGTTTGATCACTAATTAAGGAAATGAAAATAATTAAACCGATTGCAACAAGTTAATAGCTTTACATCATGTGGAGATGACAGTGGTCTTAAAATGTTAATTTCTACCAACACGAACCAGGAATTCAACCATCCTCAACAATGACTCACTCTAGAGCTGCGCTTCAGTTTGCAACTTCTTCGCTCCTCTTTGAGGAATATTCTGAGAATGCCTGTTAGCATAAAATTGTGAGCAAGAAAATCTTCGTATAGAACACTTGTGCATGGTACAATGCAGGCCGTGCTTCACAGTAGCTAAAACTCCTACAAATGCATGCATGCATGAGAAGGATGATTAGCTAATGAATGGTTAGCTTTTTTTTAAAGACCATTCTGCATATTACACATCATAGCTGCTTAGATATTTCTATATATACAAATAAACCACTTGTTTCTGGATATGATACTTCATTAACTTTGAAATTACTGTATGCCTGTATTTAATTTTTTAGAGTCAGCTTTTTCAATGTTATCTTAAAATACACATGGGTTACAACAGAAATGGACGATTCGGGTATCATTTTACGTGGTCTCCCACAGGCATGTAGAGAAAAGACTACATGGGAAACAAGAACTACTTTGAAGCAAAATGTAAATATTTTAATAGTTGACTACTGATCATTTGAAGGAATCGCAAGCTTCCTAGAACACACCATGGATTTCATATACTTATCCCTCCTTCATGAGCTTAATGCTAATAAAATATATGGTAACAACTTATCATGAGAACTGAAATCCTTGCTTATTTGCAGAATGGGTACATTAGAAAAGGCTTCTGGCATTTTCCCTCCTCAACAAAGTAAAGGAGCTCTGACTGATCTTTCTTGATGCTGTTGTGATGCAAGAACCCTAAAAAGTTTAAATGAATGCACACTAGTAAACATATTACACGTACATCCTTCAGGTGACTGTCAAAATGAAGACTAACAGAAAATTCCACTAAGCACACACCTGGAGGTGCTACAACTCTTTCTTCAATGAGAGGCATGGAGATCAGCTAGCAAGAATTTTTTTCTGAATATTTTTTGCATTTTTGATTAGGGAGAGGGAAAAGTAAAAGAACAAGGAACTGCTATTAAAGTGACAAAGATAAGTTGGAAGAGTCTCTCAAAGATGGTGTTATAACCAGTTCTATAGGTAAGACAGCAATCCCTTTCTCCAGCTCTTGATAGTATGAAAAGGATACCATTTTGAAACTTGCAAAATTCAAACTCTAAAGAACACATTCCTTGCTTTTACTTTTATCTTATGTGACTGTATCTATTAAAAGCACATACTGAAAATATATTTCAAATAACTGCATGTTAAAATCTTGATTCTTTTGGAATCAGAATGGCCTACAGGGAGACTGAAAGGCAAAACCAAATATTGCCTACATGTTCCCTTGTAAAATGGGGAGTATTTCACTGTTTAACCCCAAGAAACAAACAGGTATGATTTCTTTCCTGACAGAACGACTTAAATACAACCAAATACAGTAGTATATATAATCTGATTTTTAACAAAAAGCTTCTGTTTCTATGTGGAGATACTGGAGTTTCTCTTTTTTCCTTCCTTTTAGCTGCAGTGCATTCTTTGACTGCTAAATATACCCTCAAAACCACAATTAATTCTCTTATTCTGACATGTTGAAAACTGGATAAGAACTAAAAGCAATATCCAGATTTTTATCTGGATTCAAACCACCCACATGATTCTTTAAATTTTCATTTAATAAATGATTTTTTCCTACAGTACCTCCTGATTTTTTTCACTTTTTTGTGACACAAGCAATGTTTTTTTTGTTATTCAAACTTCACATTGTGAATGAAAAGTAATCCTGAGTTGCACCATATATTGCAATTATTGACAAAAATCCAACAATTTGAGCATGCTGAGCAACTCAATGTAACGCAATCCCGGTTAAAGTCAATAATGAGCAATTTCCACATTTTCCTCCTTCCTAGTCAACTGTGGACCACAGAAGTGAGGTACCACCAACGAGGAGAATAAGCATGTCACCACTACCATATTGGTTCCCACTCTTAAGCTTACAAAAGACATCAAAGAACCACCATGTAAAGCCTGGAAACCTTGCTATACCAATTCCACCATACTCTTAAGATGTCATGATAGGCAGCACAATTAGAAAGACAGTCCCTGTCAAAATGAAGTTACAGATTTTAACCCAATTACTGGAAAAATGGTAGGATCTGTTATCACCAGCTACATTAGGTCTCTCTGCTCCACTACCATTATAAAAGATCCTACTTCAGAAAAATAGGATCCTTTTCATTCCCAGAATTAGACTTTTCCGACTGACTTTATGATCTCATTATATATTAAGAAGGTCTATGCCCATTTGATTGATATAATGAAGGCCGAACATGGCTGGTCAGCAGCTGGCCAGGCCTTGACAGCAAAGCTGCTGTGCATTTCAGAATATTGGGGGGTGGGGTGGGGGTGTGTAATTTTTAAAATCTCCCTCCCATCTCCAGTGATATAACAGTTTGCAGTTCTAAAACAAAAGGTCCACTGAGAATATTCTGGCAGAGAATGGTCAGAAGGTATTTTGACCTTGATTAATAAAGGAGGAACTACAAAATGTAAATGCAAAAATTGAGTAATTTAACATTTGTAGTCAAATAAATGCAAGGCAATGCCATTCACTTGTCGATTTCCTCTGCAACTAGTATTACTGCCTTTCTAAGAGAAAAGAAAAAAGAAATTATGATAAATTCCCTAAATGCTCTCTAATTGTAGTATCTAGCATGGCCCATAATTAGAATAAGAATATGTATAGTAACAGTTGAATCAGGAATTTAATTTAATGGGCCAGAATGACAGTTCTGCTCTGACATAATCTAAAAAGACTAATATCTATCCTCTGCTACATAGCTTCAGCATGAAGAAGCTCACCTTATTTTTACATGCCTACTTGTCACCTGGAAATAATGGATTCTACAGCTTTTCCTACCAGCACATCTACCTGTCTGGAATCCTTTGCTTCACTGCTCTACATTTAATTTATTCTTTAAAAATAACCTCTATTTCTTTTACAGGAATGCTTTTTTTTTTTTTTTTTTTTTTTTAAACCACCAAGCTCCCCCCACCCCCTTCTTTGTTTGAAAAACACAGCACTTTTATGCAATAGCCATGAAAAATGATATTAAAAATGGATACTAGAAAACTAGTATAGCAATCCTTGATTTTTATAGACTGATAGCCTGCAATTTTAACCAACGTTAATACAAACAGACCAATACAGACTGCAACAGTTCACACCCTGCAAAATGTGGCCTATTCAGTCCCTTTCACTGCAAACAGAGGAAAAAACCCAGAGGATTTTATATTCTGCACACATTTATCCCTATATTTATCTAATCATACCATTATTCTCATACAGACATCTACTCCATTTTCCAGAACGCTGTTATCAAAGCATTAAATTAACACCTAAAAATAGATTCTTATTGTCTTTTTTACCTGGAAAGATCTACCCTGGCTGCATGCTCCACCAGACAGTTCCCAGATCAGAAACCTAAGTCAAATCCGCATTCTTAACAACCATGTTAACATTACAGATTAAAACACAGAATCCTTACCTAGGAGCTGCATTCTTTCAAATGTAAAATGGTTTTACTTCCTTTCTATCTAATCTGCCCACTGCCTGGACATATTTCAGCCTGACTTCCAAATATTTGCTGGCTTTCTCTCTCCCTGCACGGCATCCGCAGTTACACAGCATTACTTACATTCTCTTCCATATTAAAAAAAAAAAAAAATAAAATTAAAAAAA
>JMFS01122679.1:0-38873 GCA_000699545.1 Podiceps cristatus
GAGCAGCCACATGGTCTGTTTACTGTTCGGGGTTAAACCACGACAGAGGTATGTGTGAAAACATAAATGTATTTGAGGACACATCACATATGGGATAACATAATGCAACATATTCACTTTTAAAGGAAAACAGAAAAATATACACACATATATATATAAACTTATATACACAAACTTATTTACACTGATTGCTTAACATTGTGCTAAATGAGTTCCAAAAATACAGTTACCCTATGCAATAGGAATGTAAGCTGCAAAAGCTTCGAAATGGTCTGAAAAGGAAAGTGTAGTATACATTAGAGAGTAAAACCTGCAAGAAAAAATAAAGCAAGTTTTGTTAGCAACTTTTTCGATAATTCAGTAAAAATTTTTCTCAGGACTCACCATGAGAGACCATTCTTTGACCTTCTGAAAAATCACTCTACGACCCTGTGGCATCCAGGCGACCAGCACTGTCACTGCTCGGATAGTTAGCCAACAGACATAGAGACCACAAGCAGCTGTGTACAGTTCATGGATTTTGGCAGTCCCCGTCCAAAATGACATTAACCACCGGCCAGCAAATACTGAAAACACAAACACTGTTAAATAGAGTAATGCTTTTTGATGTATTAAGGAAGGATGCCTATTAAAAAATAGCAAATTTATTGTTAAGTATCAATGCACAAATAGTATTCAGCATAAAACAGTATTTTGGTACTATACCCATAAGGCATGAACATGTGAAAGCACTACGCAGTTACATAGATGATGCCAAATATGTACGTATAATTCCTCCCCCCCTTAAAATTTCATTACACCAGCAATGCCATCTGAACTACAGCAAAGCAAAGCATGGAATACTGTACTACTCAGAGCCTAAACAATAATCTTCAGAACTATAAAGGGAATAATGGATTAATGCTTAAGCCTGAACATCAATGTTATGAGCTATGTTCCGCCTCATGTTTTTGTAAGACTTACTGATGGGGCTTCTGAAGCTCTTCAACAAATAGGAGACTCATTTTCTACATTTCGGTTTTTAATAGTGTTTCTATTCACCAGTATTACTATAGAATTATTTTATATACTACTATTAAAATCTTCACAAAATTTGTAACTGATCTCAACACATTATTGACTTGAGAATCATTAATACAAGGAGGTAAAAATGACATGGTACTATAGTAGCCAAGTTATAAAATTCAAATTAGTTTACATGTCTTAATTTGTTTCAAATTATTAAAAAAAAATATAAAAGGGCTTTTGATCTAGTTAAAGTACTTATACACATTTGGGAAGTGGCATGTATATCACTTCAAAGTCTCCTCGTGACCTGTCATGATGACACATTCAGAATATTTAAAGATACTGTAGAAGAGCTGGTAACAACCTATGTATTTTATTTCTCTAAATGGTAAAACGAGTGCAAGAGTATCAATTCTCTTTTTCTCTCAATACTACTACAGAGATTGTCTCAGCACGTAGAGCCCTGCCCTTAATTATTCTACAACAAAACAAAGGAAATGGAAATCTCTGTCATTTAAATACAGCTATTATCTGTATCTTTTTGATATTAGACAATTACAATTTGATGATGTACCATAAAAATGAGACCTAACTTTTCATGTTTTCCCCTTTTAACTTTAAACAATGGTTTCAAAACATCTGCCATTGTTGAGCATGCTGGGTTGTTTTTCATTGCAGTTTTACAATAATAGACTTACCTGGTAAGGTAAGGCAGATAAGACTAGCAATCAGTAATGTTATGCACATGAAAACAATCAGAAGAAATATCTGAAACAGGAAAAAAAGAGGAACAGTTTATAAGAAAATTACTTAACCAAAGCTTCCCCCCCAAACCATATAAAAAGATGTATCATCCTAGAAAGGCAGCTAAACTAGAACATTCAAGTACCAACTGATGTTTCACTGTATAAATAAATCAGTGATAAGGAACCTATCCACAGTACATGCAGCACACCTACAATGGCGTGTATTTAAGAGTTCGCATCAGATGTCACAACAGTAAAAATTAATGTTTGAATACAGAATGACTGAAGTTCTTTGTTATTTTACATTAAAAAACAATCTATTTCTGCACTGACCAGCACACCAACTCTCAATTAACCCTGAAAGGTGTCTAGCTCTGTATGCCAGATAAGCAAGACAGTGGTTTTATAATATGGAAAACCTTTCTGAGAAAGTTATTCCAGGTGCCCTCAGGTTTACGTGACCAGCAGCTGACAGCAAAGCTGGTAGCCCCTTCATCAGGTTTAGATCTTACCAGAGAATTCTTATGTACATGACATCTTTAAACATTTGAATGCCTCAAGCGCCGTGTGCTATGAAGTTCTGCTTCACTAATCCTCAAAGCCACACAACAAGCAAGCTTACTATGGGAAAACTTAACAGCTTATCATAACAGACTACTAAGACAGAGTTAAATCTGTAACACATTTTTCTTGATGAGACTTTTGAGGACAATGTATATCAGTCTCATCTCTAGGTTAGGATCTTCAGCACTGCTTAAAGTAAGGAAAAATCTTGTGATTTTGTAGACACTAGCCTGTGTGAAGAAGGATGACTCCACAATACCCAATTACTTGCCAGGTGACAGCCTCATACCCTTTTTCACACCGAAGACGCTCCTTAGGGTTAGGGATCCCAAATGACAGAAAAAAACCCCACCAAAGTAGCTGACAACTGGACTGCAGGCAAAAAGACTTCTCAGTGGTGAGGAACACACCATGTGACTTGCGTGGGACCAATCCTAAGTAGTTACTTTGCTGGGAGAGGTCAGTCCACATGTGAATAAACAACACATGAAGGACTAAAGCTGATATGAAGCTTTTAAGTGTCACGCGCAGCTGCTTCTTGGATCAATGAGCAAGAGGACGTACAAGAGGAAGAGTAACTCTAGACTTGGACCTAAACAATGCACAGGCAGCTAGTCACTCGTGTCACAGCGGCAGCACTGACAGTGACCACAATATATTCAGACTCAGAGATGTTGCAAGGACAGTCCTCCTTTCTCCAAAATCCACCACAGTAACATTATTACAGAAAATATGAACTAGCTAAAATGAGGGCATTTATTAAAGGAACATTGAAAATAGTAGTTAAAAGGAAAAATGCTCACAGGAGATGTGTTTACAAATACTGAAGTGAAGGTTTGGCACAAACTCACACTACAAATTTTAAGATTTAAAAAAAACCCAAAAAAGTCTCTCCAAAGTTATCATAGTAAATAGTAAAAGAAAAATGGCTTCCAGAAGATATTTCCAGAAGTTGGAAATAAATTCAGAGGGGAAAACAAACAAACACCCCCAAACAAACAGCAAACCCAATAGAAAACGGATGAACTCTGGTAAGTGAAATTCAAAACTACAGTAGGATAAACCAAAAAGGATTTTAGAAGTAACACACCAAGTCTATGAAAAGTAATGATAAATTTATTTTTATAGTGTTTTTTGTTTGTTTTTTGTTTGTTTTTTACAGATCAACAATAAAGTAATAAAATCAAAAAATCCTCAGAAGAAAGCTTCCCAGAGAGTTTGAAGGCTCTGCTGACAACCATAGATTATGAAGGGAATGCTAAAGAAAGACCAGGCAGTAGCAGGAAAATTCAACAAATTCTATATATCAGCATTTGTTCTGGAGCGGCTCTAGCAGGTCCCACAAGAGAACCTTTGTTTAAAAAGGAATGAGTTGAAATAATTATCTAGATTGCCTCATAAAACTGATTATAGGCTTTTATGCAGAATAATTTAAAAAATCTTTTTGTTCGAGATTAACAGTATGTACCTAATTAAATTAAAAAAAAAAAATCAAAACAGTAATTTTACATGCTTGTTTGTAACTGAATGATCAGTTCTTATTCCTTGCTCAATCCGTATGAACATAATGAACGAGTTCTAGTGGAAGATATCCATACATAATCAAAACTGAATACAAACCACCTTCTTCTAGGTTCTTACAACTTGATTAAAATGAAAACATGTAAATGAAAACACAGAAAAGATCAGATGTTTATACTGGCTTTTTTTCTTCTCAAATGCTTAAAATCCCAATTGAGAACATAATTAAAATACAGTGTTGTTCCGCAGCGGAAATCTGTGTGGGAGACACATTTTTCGTAAGATGAACTTATCCAAGTAGAACCAAGGTCAACATACCAAAAACCACAACTGAAGCACCTGCACTAATCCTGAATGATTCATTAGTTAAGTATTTCAAAACAGAATCATATCAGTGAGCTTCCATGTGTTTGCGATTGTCCAAGTGCCTGTCATATCTCTTGATGAAAACAATGGAAAGAAATTCAGTTAAAGTAGGTTTTGTTTTTATTTCTACATTCTGTAGAAGTCTCCAAAGAACAACTTAAAATGTCTAAAATAAGGTAAATAGACCAGAAAAAAAAAAGTCTGACAGCTGAATATGAAACTGCTTAGTTATTATCACCAGTTATTATGACCAGTTCAAGGTCAGCACCCCAAATTACTGAAAGCTTATACTATGCAATATTTTGAGAGGGGGAGGTGATTTCAGTGCATGTCCTTACCCTGAGATATCCACAAAAATAAAACAACCTGTGCAAAGGTAGTTCTAGAAAGGATTTAATGAGTCCCACGTTTAACACTCCCGCTTCCTTGAAAGCAGCATGTCCATATTAGTTTTATATATTGCCAGGTCACAGTAACTGAGAATCCACTTTAACCCCTCAGCATCCAAACAGGGAACCAATTTCAGTCAACCTGTCTGTCATCCCAGTGACTTCATATGACCTTGACTCAGTCTAGGGCAAAATGTCACAAGTATCATTTTCTTTAAAAATAACACTATGAAGTCTTATATGATCTTTCAAATGTGTCTAACTAACGCCTTCGGCATATTACCTCAGTTTTCAGCTGGACCAGTTTCCTGTTCCAGCTCATCGGGTGTATGTTCTAGCACAGGCATTCATGCTAAGAAGGGAAGAAAAGAGCAATTGCCACAGGAAGACCACTGGAACCACTCCTTTCAGCAGAAAGTACGTATTTATGCTAGATTAAACTGGTCTCAGTCAGAACATGTGTTGACTTCCTGTTATGACCAAACTGAGGTAGCAGCAGCTGCTATCAGAGGCGCAAATTCATTCTACTTCTCTATCCTTTCCATCCCTGAGCTACTTCCTCCCACTGTTTCCTTTATAACAGTGTTGGAGCTCATGCATTCCTGGGTAGAGCCATTTTAGAGGGCAAAAACAGCACTGGAAGGCATTAACTCTGCAACTCCCTGTCCCGACCCCCCCCTCCCCCTTCAAACACCCAGAAGCTCAACAGTTGTGAAATCCTAAAATATTTTCAAATTCAGTTTCAGTTCTACTACACTGAGATACTAGGGGAAAAAAAAGGCACTTTATTTTGTACTTTGTTTTGATAATTCTGGTAGATTCAGCATTTTAAGGAAACTGCAGAAGCAATACCACACTGTTCTAACTTTAGCCATTACTTCCATTCTTGAGCTATACCCAAAACCATGGTAAATGAGCTGTGTTTAAGTTTACATTTGATTAACTCAGAGTCCTAGTAACAACAAAACAATTTATCGAGTTGAACTTCTATATTATTCTAGCAAGCTAAGTATTTGCCAACATCTCCTTTCTAATTGTAGGGATTTAGAACTTCCAAGTATTGTAACACTTTTATGTGTAATATAGATGCAATTGAAGTTCTCAATTTAATTTCTTAATAAACCAAAAAGTTTAAAATACACTTCAACTACAAGACCAAAGTATGCCCTCTTGAAAGCCATGCCTTGCTAGAGACAGTCCTGAACTACCTGTTTGCTGGAGGGTTATTATATTTATCTCCAATACTAACTGTTAGGAAAATAAGACATGAACTAGTAGATAATACACAACATGTACAGGATCTGTAAATAAAATAGTAATCGAAGGTCTTAAGTTACAAGCTGAAAAAAGCTCTATGCGAGAATAACTGTAAGTCTACTTCTTATAAATATGCAAACTGTACAAAACACAAAACAATGTGACTCACCACTTGACCTCTGATAACATCAGCCAAATCCCTCTTATCAGAAAGAATTATACCCATTTTTCAAATGCCTTTTACTTTTCTCTTAATGCACTAGATATACTTACCCTGAGCGGGAATTTTAAAGGCCTACGATAAGGCTGGAAACCCACAGGTCCTCCTTGTTGAAGTATGGCTTGATGGGCTGCATGAAGACCTTCTCCCACAACTGGAATGGCATTATTATTGCGAGCATGCTGGTTGTTAGGCTGCTGGTTTGCATTGTTTTCATTCTCTTCCTGATCACCAAGTAGGTAAGAATGGAGATCCCTGTAACGATCACAATTTCAGTTTTGTTCTCTTTGATATGAATGAGAATCTTACAGAAAGACAGGCCTACTCAGAATGAGTACAAGTTGTACAAAACTTATACAGGAGTACTGGCAGAATCTTGATAAAGTAAAATAAACCATTTTCTGATAGTGTACTCCATGCCACCCTAAACACAGAATTCAGAAGAAAAAACGCTAGTGTAGATGCAGATTAGAACAACGGGAATACAGCCACAAATAAAGATCACTGATCTGATGACTACTTTAAAAACAACATCTAGTATTATATTTGTTATGCATATAAAAGGAAAATTCCATCCATGTTTCAGTTCGTATAAGCAGGCAGCTCAACCGACAGCTTTTATTTTACTGCTAACTAAGCTCTATTGGAAACAATTGCCTTCAAACATAAATTGTACGAGGACAGTACTGTATTGCTGTAGATGTGTTTTCAAAAGTACAGTCTTTCAAGAAGATTCTAAATGGCTCAAAACCTGTTCACAACTTTCTAAGAACATCAATTCTAATCTACTTCAAAAAGTATTCCACTGATATTTCCTGCATACGTAATTTGCAAACAGATATCCGAATCTGATTAAAAAACCCAAACTCCAATATGAACATTTAGAAGTTAGTTTTCCTCGGCTTTAGCAGAACTTATTAACAGCAAGATTCATGCAGATATTCTATTGGCAGACAATGAAAACATTTTCATTGCAGTTTGTTTTTTAAGAAAAGTAGTGGAAAAGATTCTCATCTTTGCTCGACTAAAATTGCTTAAGAGATAATTCAATTGTTCTTAACAGCTGCAACAGTGGAGAAAACAAACCCATTTCTATAATCATCTCCAAAATTATCTTCTTACGTCATACTTAAACACTACCAAACTATGGAAAAATTAATTCAAAAAGGTAACTTTCCAAAATGCAGTATGAGAAAACTAAACAAAAATTAAGAGAACAGGGGTAAGGAGAGTTTCCTTATGAGAAGCTAAAATAAGTATTTTGGATTGCAGTGGAATAAAAAAAGTCTTTCATTAATTTTCTCAGTCTCAGACATAACTTCGAAAAGGATATGTCTTCACCTTAACAGTGCTGCACTGGCATGACCCACAATGAGCAAGACATTGTGGAAGAATTCCAGTATACTCTGAAGTTAAATTTAAAACTGTATAGAAACAAAATCAACCTTATTTTTTTTTTTTTTTTTTACTAATTTGGCAAACAAGATATGAACTGAAAATTAATTTCAAGTGCTAGAACTCTGCCTGGCAGTCTATATTAAAAAAACCTCACTTTGTATAATCATTTATTTTAGCCAACAAAAGATAGTTATATTCTTCTGTAGAGACAGCGATTTTAAAGTTAAAAGTTTGAATTTAAAAGTATTCAGGTCTTCAGCTTAATGTTCTAAATATTCCCTCCCACCCCCCTTCCCCTTACAGTAAGAAGTGCCAGATGTGCACATGAATTTTACTTAAGAGACTCATGGAAATGCTCTGCTGACACTTACCTCTAGTCTTTCCACATAATAGGAAGTTAACAAGCTGTTAGTCATACTTTTATAGATTTTCCCTTACTAAGCAAGTGCTGTAATAACATACTAAACGAAATACTTGTCAAAGACTAGTCCAGAAGTAGATATAACTATTGCTTAGAAGAAAGTACTTCCATCGGAAATCACTATAAGTTTTTCATCACACTTTTATCTGTAAAATAGCTATTGAAGCTACTTGTTGGGACAACTTTCTTGAAAGGATGCTGCTTTCATGTTAAAAGCTGGACACAATGCTTGTAGTTGATTTTGGCTTTCTGTACTTACAGTAAGTATCCAGCAGTAACAGTCCATGCTCGTACAAGACCTTTCAACCACTGTCGTGTATGTCCTTGTTCTAGCAAAGCTGGAAGCACCACCTGAAGCAAAAGGAGCTCTAAGGAAAGTTCACTTACTGGAGCATCACTGAAAACAATGGGGAGAGCAGGAAGTCAAACATAAGGAACATGCTGATAGCAATCTTTTACACTGAATTATATTAACACCATCAGAATAAAAAAATGTATTAGATGCCAACAGGAACAATTCTTAGGTTTTTGCAGACATTTTTCCTTATATACTACTCTGAGCACAGATTAAGTGTTCATGAGTGCTTAGGCACTCAGGCGCACAAGAAATTTAAGAAAAAATGTTAAGAAAGATTATATCAGAGAATATGATTTGCTCCTCTGTTTGCTATCATAGCCGTTTCAATTATTATTTAGAAACAGAAAGATACTGCTATCATTAAAAAGAAATGCAGTTACAGATATTAATTTACTCCTGAAGCAACAATAATTAGGAAGGAATATGAAAAATAAACAGGGCAGCAACTTCACTATCAAAAAGTTTATTTGACAAGTTGTATGATGTATCCGAATCCTTTATACTTTTCTAGAACAATGAAGTTTAGATTAATTGAAAACAAAACATACCAAACTGTCACATTAATGCTCAAATAGTGCAAATACACTTTTTTCTAGTTATAGAGACTGGAAAACCATCTTTTTTTAAATTAAATGCTTACCTGTAAAGCATAACATTATACGGAAGAAAGTTAGGCAGGAGATACTTAATAATGCGTATAGGAAGCCAGAGCATGAGCAGTACAATTGATCCAAAGACAATCTGCAACAAGGAAGTTAAACAAGTTAATCTGAATAGCAGCAACAACCAAACCTAGTTTCCCACCCATCTCTCTGACATGTTTCCTGTGTGTAGTGGGTTAGCCCTGGCTAAAAGCCAAACACCTACCACCCAGCTGCTCACTCATTCCCCTCTCCAACAATGGGAAGAAAACAGAAGGCAGGCAGGAAGACTCACGGATTGAGATAATGACAGTTTAATAGAGAAAGAAAAAGCTGCGTGTGCAAGCAAAACAAAAAGCAGACATCAGTCACTACTTCCCATCAGCAGACAGATGATCAGTGACATGTTAACAGCTGCTCGGGAAGACACACGCCATAACCGTGAACATCCTTCCCCTTTCCTCCTCCCTTCCCACAGCTTCTCCTGCTAGGCATGGAGTCATATGGTATGGAATACCCCTGTGGTCAGTTTGGGTCAGCTGACCGAGGTATTCCCCCTCCCAACCCTCAGCTTATTCGATGGAGTGGTGAGGGAGCAGGGCAGAGGAGGGAAGAGGAAGAGCCTTGACGCTGTGCAAGCACCGTTCAGCCACAGCCAGAACACCTGTGTGTTGGCAACACTGCTTCGGCTGCTAATCCGAAGTGCAGAAGGACATGGGCACTATGAAGAAAATGAACTACATCCCAGGCAGAGCAGCACGCTGTCATGCCCCCGTCAAATAGAACTGCGACCGCCGAATAAGCACTGACTGCCCAGCTTACAGGTAGGATAATGTCAGACAGTTCTACTTTCTTCCCCTTCCCCCAACAACTTGATTACTAATTCTGGATTCTTCTCTTTCCTTGGTGGCTGCGTTTTCAAGCAACTGGTAGAAGCCTCAAAAGATCTTTCAGTTTCTATTTCCTCACATTTTAAATTGGCTGAAAGATCAAAATTTAGTAGGAGAGATCAGGTGCATGAAGACCATGAACTTTTTATAAATACCATTTCCTTAAGGAATCAGATTAAAAATCAAGTACATTTTAAACACATTCTTACACTTCATATAAATGCATCACTAGAGACTAAAAATACGAAAAATGTATTACGAAAAAAATACGATGTAATGTAATTACATCGTATCGATTTAATTACATCAATGTAAAAATGTAATATGAAAAAAAATCCCATTCTTCTTGAAACTTAATGTTCTATACAAGAAATTTCTTAAAAATATCAAGAAAGGAATACAACTTGAAAGCTGTGACTTGTTTTTTGAAACAGTAAGCTGTAAACGATTGCCATTCTGGTTCCTATATATTAGCATGGGGCTGGTAAAATTTCTGAATTAATTAGCTAAGCAAATCAAAAGGTGAAGTTCAAGTAATCACCAGTCCCAGCACAGTCTGAGAAGTTATCTGTAAGACATCTAGTAACATGCAGATCTTCACTTATATTTGGGCCCCTTGCTGCGACACAGTTTCAGACAGCTAAAGCATTATGATTATCCAAGGAAAAAGTACCCTGAAAGGTGGACAGGTCAGCATCTCTCGTGTACTGAAGGGCTCTCTAAAAGAACTAAGATCTCCCTCTGAGCTTTCACAGCTCAAAGCACTTTAGGTGTATTAATACAATATGTCAAATAATAGTGTTTCTGGTATTATATTTACAATACAGGTGGTGAAGCCCTGGCACAGGTTGCCCAGAGAGGTGGTAGAAGCCCCATCCCTGGAAACATTCCAGGCCAGGCTGGACGGGGCTCTGAGCAACCTGATCTAGTTGCAGATGTCCCTGCTCAGGGCAGGGGCTGGACTAGATGGGCTTTACAGGTCCTTTCCAACCCAAACTATTCTACAATTCTACATTGGTTTTCACAGTTGATGTGATTTTTATGCCAGAGACAGCCTGAGACCCTTCCTTTACTACATGCTAGGCAAGCCTCAGACAAACAAGCAAAAAGACAAAACTTTCATTGTTTTCAAAATCTTACAATGACAATCTGGAAACAGACACCACTGGCCAGATCAGCATAATCCAATCCAAAACTTCACTAGAAAGTTACTCTGCCCCTGCTGCGCTACTTTAAGCTGAAATGGACATACAATGTTTACTACAATAACTAAGAACATCATGAAAATTTAATTACAATGTCCATAATAATAAAGACCCATTGTCTGAAAACACAAACTTTTCCTATGATTTTGCATAAGGAGAATATATCACAGAAAAAATTGTTCTGCAAGGAACCTCTAGAGTTAAACTACCCCAGCCACTGCTCTGAGCTGACCCAGTAACATCAGGTTGCTCAGAACCTTACCCAGTTGAGTTTTGAGTATCTCAAAAGACAGATTTTGTTGGCAACGTGTTCCGGTGTCTAATCATGGTGAAAATGTTTTTCCTTAAATATGCAGTAGTATATATGGGAGCCAATGTATGAAATTCTCTTCGCAAATAAAAGAAATTTTTGAGGTAAGTCCTTACCACTGATAAGATAAACCTCCTGAGATGTCTATAAATGGGCAAGTGAATCATTTCCTGCACAGGATTGAAGTCTGGATCATTCAAATTCCTGAGAAACCATAAGACACCAGGTCTCAATACCTGAAGTAGGAAATAAAAAGCAATATATGAAGAAAAAAATATCTTTGTATTCTTTGTGTTTCATTTTGGGTAACACTGCTGCAGCAAGTAAGTTTTAAACATAATGGGGTATTTGTTGAACAAGGTTCAACAAAGTCATATTGAAATAGAACAAAGGAAGCATTATCATAGAGAAGCAGAAAAGCAATAACCAATTACAAGCATAATTTTTAAATATTAATCAATCTTAAGCAACTGAAATGTATTTAGGTTCATTTGAAGGCAACACTCATGTTTAAGGGCACTTTGTGAACTAAAAATCTTGAAGTAAAAACATACTCTGAAACATCATTTTCCAAGGCTGAAATCCAATATACACACACAAAACACAGTAGCAGCAATACCCACACTTGAAAGATTTAACTAACAGCTTATCATGCAAGCTTCCCTATATTACATACCGATGTTCTTACAGACTTACCTCTCTCAGTAAAAGAATGAAGGATGCAAAATAAAAGACGTAAACCATTCCAACTAACCAGTGCAGAAACATGGTGGTACCCGGGGCAGACTGAAAGCTCAATTCTCTGTCTTTCAAAGTGGCATCAAACATCTCCTAGAAGGTAAGTAGTAAACAAATATGAATAAGGTTTGGCACACCACCACCACAGTTACTCATTTTGTTTACCCTAGTTCATATATACTACTAGGCATTTAATTTTAATGCCTGCCTTATGCTAACACATAATTATAGCATTTAATTAGGAAAAAAGGGAATAATTTACAGTAAGAATAGCAAATAAAAATTTCTGATCAATTTCTTCTGACAGAAAGAGGATAGAAATCAACTCAAACACTAACATACATTACATAAGTTATAAATCAGTTCGAACAAAGCAGCTAGAATAAATTAATAACTTTTTTTTTTTTTTTTTTTTTTTTGGGGGCAGAAAAACTGTCCTTACCAATTCCAAGCAAACACAGTATGTATCTTGTTCAAAACAGAGAGACTGGACAACTATTAAAATATGAAGTCATTACCACTTCACGTCAGATGGCTACATAAGGAAGTTTATTCAGTATACAAGTTTGCCTGTAAGTAAGTTCATTACCACAGTGGTCTTGTAAATGCAGTAAAAAGGATCAGGATCTTATTATTTTAATAAAAGCATGTTAATTTGTATTTAGTAACATAAAGGAAAACAAAATTAGCATTAAGCAGTACCTAAAAAAACCCTTTCCTTCTGGAAACACCATGTTTATAAAAACAGAAGAGTGCTGTCAAACCAGTATCAACAACTCTCTTCTCATCAGAAATTTTTTCTTTAAATACAAGCACCATTAAAAAAGATTTTATCCCATTTACTTCCATTCTTACCAAAGAGCATATATCCAGCCACCAGCCACAGATGAGAGGAAACACACCAATTTCAACCACCACTAACAAGGAAACCTTTAAGGAAAAAGAGAAAATAACTTCTCACTAGTTTAACAGAAGTTGCTAAGAAAATTATAACGTAAGTTTAAATCAAAAGGGTTTTTTGCTACGCACAAAAAAATAGGATTACCTTGACAACAATATAGCAAACTCCTAATAAACGACGTGATCGCTGGAACTTAACAAGTGCTGCCAAACCCTGAATCGTTTTGTCAAGAAAATAATACCAAAAAATACTTTATAACATAATTTGATTAAGATGAAACACTGTATTATGTGGCTTTTGGCAACAGGAAATTTTTAAAAGACAAAAGTGAAATAGGAAGTATGTATTTTGTCAGGGGTCTGTTTTCAAAATTGGCTGTGACTTTAAGTCACAAACTGATGTCCTGGATAACCCCCTCAAATACGATTCTAAAATGAATAAATAAATAAATAATACTACCACCGCCACCCTTCTTAAATTAAACATCCAAAAGTTTTCTCAAGAATAGTTGCCTCTGAAAACGTCTGCCTCAAGTAAGCAAGTTTCAAAACTGAAGGGCTACCTTAAGCGGTAGCTTTCCTTTTCATGCACTTTGAAACAAATTCTCACCTTTTCCAAGAAAAGATGGAAGGATATTACAGTTTGGGAGTTTGTTGTTTTCTTTTAGGAGGCAAAACAAAGACATGCCAATCAACTGCTTTACCATATTTGCACTGCAAATTGGTATAGTGTGGTCTAAAGTTGATGTCAGCTTTGTGTACTCCTGAACAGAAAACTGCTAACAAACATTTATTCTTTCAAATTGAAGTTAATGTGAATACATTTCTCATTGTATCCTACGTATTTTCCCATTTCTCTTTTCTGCTGCAACTACATAGCCAACAGCAATAGTGTAAGGACAGGGAGGAAAAAACAATAGTTCCACATTCATCTTCTCAGACAGATCTTCAAAATTTAGTTAGAGGCCTAGAAGCAAGCTTAAAAGCCTATGATTTTATGTTGTTAAACATGTGCAAGTGTTCTTCAGAATGCAGTCACACTGACAACTTTTGAATGTCCAAGAGAACAGAAGAGACCTTTCCTTCTAATCTCACCAAAAGAACAGAGCAAAATGGTAAATTAAATGCATCTGGATCATGTCTGTGCCTGCTCAAAATATAGCCAGAAGAATGAGTTACGTGTAAAATCTGAACCACGTAACTACTGACAAAAGGATACATGACAAACAATTAGAGTCACTGCTAGGAGAACATATCCAACTATAGTTGTAATCAGGCCTTCAAAGTGAGATGCTTGAACCTGGAGGGGAGGGAAAAAAAGGGAAATTTTATCAGTCTCTTAAAAGATTACAATTCCTTTTAATGTAATTAAGATAAATTCAAAATCTCAACTCTTCAAGAATAATGACAAGTTTCTTTAGTTTTTACATATTTTAATAAACTGCTGTTTTATCTCCTTCAAGAGTAGAAAATGTTTACATTTACTGAAAAAGTCTAGCAACTGCTTTCTTCAACCGTGAAGCCACCTCTATATATGAAAAAGTGTCACCTTACGCTACCTCACTACCTCTTAGATTTCAGTACCTATTATTACACTTAGTACACAAGTAACAAGTGGCTGTTAAAAATAAGAAAACCACAAACAAGAACACCCCTCCCCGCCCAAAAAACCTCAAACAAAAAGCACCAAACAAAAATGTATGCATATTTTTTTGTAAAAGGGGAAAGGCTCACTTGAAATGTAAATAATGGAGAGTGAGAGAACATTTGCAATCATAGATTTAAAAAAGGTTTGAGGGGAAAAACGAGAGACACTCCAGGTTACTTTTGCAATCACAAACCAAAAAGTGGAAGGATGCTACAAAAATACCGTGATTACGTAAATATCATCAGTTTTTACATTTTGAAATTATGAAACAGTACTTACATATTCCTCAAAGCCCAGGCCAACAATGGAGAAGTGACCAATGTGGTATGGACAAAATGCTGCATAATATAAGCAGAAAGGGGAAAAAAAAAGGCCATGAAAACTGCTAATTGTAGCCTATTTGCAGGATGTGTATTGTAACATGGTAATTGTTCTACTTCTCATAAATTTTGTGAAAACAACTAAAAGATTACTTCCTGTGCAAATATTTGCAACTGTTATACTTCTATCATTTTACAAACACAAACTCAGATCAGAATTCACACTGAAAGACTACAAACAATATAAAACTATACAGAATAAGATGACAATCTTTTCCTTCTTAGTCCATCTTGCTGTGTGTAAATTAATTCCATTTCTCAGTCTTACGTACTGGTATCGGTCTTGCAGACCGCTGTAGGAACCTGTTCTGTGTATTCACTCTAGAGACTTGAGTAACCATTTTACATTTTGGCCAGATGGGACTCACTTTAGGAAGGTTTCAGTTTTAGTGCTTTAATTCTTAAGAATGCAGTGAAAAATGCAAGTCCTGCAGAAATTTGCAAAGGGAAGAAAAGGCGAGGGGGAAAAAGACAATGCTCCAGTGAAGGAGACTGAAGAACAACTAAATCTTTTGCTTTGAATTAAAGTGTTAAGAACTGTCACCATTCTCGAGAACTCACTCTTCCAATTTTGAAGTCTCAGGAGGAATGAATTAAAAACCACAGCACTTTCCCCATTTTTGGACACCGGTCTATTCACAACAGGATCAAGTAGTTTCAGCTGACCCTATGGTCTTCTAACTGAGTTACAAAGGACTATAGAAATCAACGTCACTTTCCTACAGGAGTAGAGAGTGTCAAGGAAAGTAAAGGGGCTGTAGTCACCATCTTGGGATGAAAAGATGTTGTAGATGTGGCACTTAGGCACATGGCTTGTCCCAAGGAACTTGGCAGTGCTAGGCTAATGGTTGGACTTAATGATCTTAAGGGTCTTTTCCAACTGAAATGATTCTGTGACTCTGTAGTAACTGCAAACTTTTATTTTCACCTATGTTGCCTTCACTATATCATGATAATCCACTCTAGAGAGTACTGTAGACTGAACATACTCTCAAATGAAAAGCCTGATTATTTTTTTCTCTCCTCCTCATTTCCATATGACTAACATATAAAACACACCCTCCCAAACCAAACCAAACAACCCCCCAAACTAAATCCAAACAAAACAACCCCCAAACCCAAAACCTAGGAAAAGATTTAGCAGGACTTTTATTATCCCAATCAATGATAACAAAGTTTTAATTGATGCCTTTTTCAGACAAATCAACAGTTACTGGGAATAGCAAAAATGTAAAAGGTAAAGGGAAGACTTGAGCTCTTCCTGCCCAGTAAGAACAAAAGAAAGGTAAGATGGAAAACAAACACACATTTAAGTCCTACAGACTTCAGACTCATGACTTAAGTCATATCTTTTGATAGCATTTTATTGCTTAGTTTATCACATTTTTAAAATAACTTTAGAATAAAGAGAATTACTAATAGATCCCTTTTTATTAAAAGCATGAAGGAGTCCAAACTCCTCTACGAGTACTAAAATGAGCTACAGAAATGATCAATTAAGTCAAACTTGTCTAAGAGATCATCATCAGAGAATTTGTGGACCAGTTAAGGTTCTGAAACCAATTAAGGTTCTAAATTCTTTCCTTCTGTTTTATCTTCTAGAAAGTACCTTCTGTGACATGTGAACTCACCAGGACAGTGATTACGAATAACTAGAGATTTGGCAGTTATAAATTAGGCAGTATTACTTAGAGGGAAAAACACTAAAATAGGCTTGAGATACTAAAAAAGCCCAAATTTTACAGCAGCTAAAAACCCTAATTAAATTCTGATAACTACAGATTGAAATAGACTAATTATCAGAAAGAAATAATTCAAGTATTTTTCAACTTTTATCAGAACAGCTATAGTTTTTTGCGAATTAAATATACATGATGTTTCTTTTTATTTTCTTTTGATCTGCTGATTTGTTTCAGTAACTATATGCTCAAATCACTGGTTCAGTATTGTGAGCTTCACTCTAAAAACTGTAGATAAATTTTTGCTGGTAAAGCTCAAACTCTTTTGCCAAAAAAGACCACTCAAAACCAAAGCAACATAACCAATCCTTTTCTAACCTGATCATTCAGAGCAAGTGAAATTTTGTGTCTGGTATCTCTTCAAGCATATGAAATGCTCTATCTTGTCAGTAAAATGCTGCTGCTTCTGCACACAGTTGTGGCAAATTAACAACACTAACGAGCTCGAGCACCACAATCCAAAAGCTTCTGTTAGGAGCCAAACAAGCAAAATCGGGGTACAGGGAAGAACTGTTACTCTCCCATGTCACTCAACAGGTGCAAGGTCTTTTTTTTTTTTTAAAGACCCTCCTGAGACTCATTAAACAACCCTCTAAATTTGCTAATCCCCTTTCAGCTGTAAAACCAGAGTGGAAATGCAAATTTACCCTACATACTACAAGCAGTAAACATAAAATAGGAATTCCAGAAACTCTCAAGGGGGAGCTTACTGCTATTTGCAATAAGGTAGGCATTTTACCCTTTTCTTTTAGCATTCAAATGATTGAGAAATATACACCTACATTTTGGGATTTTTTTTTTAAATTTGATTTTTAAGTTTCTGTCCAAGAAATTTTCCTAGCACTAACTATACATAGAACCAGAACATGGAAATATTCTTGTACTAGAAATAGAAAGTCTTGCAAACATTTAAAGTTGTAATTCAGCTTTAGCATCTACAGGAAGGAGAAAGGAAAAATAAAGTAAAATACACCACTGATTAGAATTTATTATTTTCTAAAATTCAAGACAGTCTAAGCTGTATGAACTAAGGAAAGTGTTCCATAGTAATTTGGACACAAAGTGAAAGTATATTTTACAACTCTATACAGTGAGCTACTTCCTTGTGCACCCCAGAAATGCTCCAAAGAGCTCCAAAAATGGATTTTTGATGGAAAAGTGATTAACTATATCCAGGGAAAACTATAAGGATAAAAAAAAGCCTAGCCATTCCTAAAGGTACTATGTTTGCTCATAAATTAAATTCCGGGAGGTTCCTCCTTTAATTTAACAGTTTTCCAAACAAATATTTTCTGTACTTTGGTTAACATCATTAAGCTTTTGGCATATTTCCTATTTAAAACCTATTCTCTTAAAGGAATTAAAATGACAAAACTAGAAGCAATGGATTTATTATTCATATTCACAGTTCATTTGTGGTTCCATTTTTAGATGTCACAACTTCATTTACTCTGAGAGGACAGCCTTAAAATTAGCCTCCATTATCACTTCACAAAGAAGGATCTTTTTAAGACTTAAGAGCAACTGATACTTACCAAACACAAGTATGAACAAGGTATTTAAAGATACCACCCAAAAGACGTGTTCCTGCAAAGAGCACGGGGGAAGAAGGGAGGAAGACGACAAGGAAACAGTACATAAATATCAGTCATTTAAATAAGTGACTTTTCTATCTAAAGCTTCAACTGCCTATTATTACCACATGTGATCGGTTAAAGTTTTGTTGCCATTGACTCTTTGCACTCTCTCTCCCCTGGCCCTGAAGTCAGAGCTAGACGTATCAGTCAGGTAGGACGGGCAGCACAAATAAACTATAATGAGGCCCACTAGAAGACATGCATCACATATACACTCACACACACACACATATATAAAAGAGTTTGTCAGGGAGATAATCAACACAGGTTCACCCACAGACAAATGTTAAAAAGCCAACAGCCTTTTCAGGAGTGCTTTGCTACATTACCTTGATCGTAAAGGTTTTCAGAACAAATTAAAAAGATATGTGTTCCACTAGACTGACTGACTATTGTGACTATTTTTAAAAAGATTTAATATTGATATCAATTAAAATAATATTGAAGTGGGGAAAAATTCTAGGGAGGAACAAAAAACCCCCAAATAGTCAAGAAACATAAATGAACATCTTAAATTTTAAAATCTAATCTAGACTAATAATTCACTAGTGGTTTCTGGTGGTATTAAGGCAAATCAGAGAAGTCTGAATAAGAACACTATCTTTTCAGTGTATGCTTTTTTTAAAAGAGTCTAATTTTTATTTAACAATGGAGTACATGATCCAAAGTCACCTATATATTTAAAGAAATTCCACTTTTATGACACACACACCACTCTGCTCTGAAACTCCCACAAAAGACAATTTGCTTGAACATGACATCATAAGAAACTCTCTTTAAAAAATATAATATGAAAATAAGGACTTCAAATAGAATGATGACATTTTAAAAAATACAGTTTACTTAAAAAAGGCCTGCTGTAGCAATTCTTGAAATGCAGGATTTCACTTACTAAAAAAACCAGAGAACCATCAAGTCCAAGCATCTGTGAAGATAAGAAAGATAATTTTATTTACTCATCAGAAGAGCCTAAGTAATATGAATCTAAAATAAGTGCCATAGAAGCCTCTTTCACATCAACTATCAACATCCTATACAGTCAAAGGTTTTTTTTTTTAATGTTTACCCAACAGAATCCAGATATAAATTCTTAAAGATAGACACTGTGTTGAGCGAGAACTTAGTTAACTCAGTTGATCAAAGGCAGTGATATACACGTGGAATATCTTAATACCCACGTATTTATATATGGCAAACCAAACATATAATCAATTTATATGCTAGTTCTCTCCAAGGTTTTGAAGAAGCTGACAAAGATTTTGTATTTACAAAAGACTTTAGTGATTGGACCGTTACTTAAAACATATTTAAGCTACTCAATATTAAAAAATAAGAGCAATTTTTTCCTTATTTTTTTTTGCTTTCTGATTGCAAAGTATGAGTTTATGTTTCACTGAGAAAAGTCAAAGTTTAGTATTTTGCCTTCAATGTATAAAAGCAACAAGTAACAGGATAATGTTGCTACACCATATGTTATTTAGAACAGAATTGGTTTAAAGCTAGGGAAGACAGGAAACAAATCCTGCATCACTCTGCACAGCTGTTGAGGGAACTGTCCACAAAATAGACAAAAAAAAGCACTTATTAAAAAAAAAAAATCTCCTTTCTTCTCACTTTTTTACTGCTTCAATTCAGACACTCCTATTCCATGATCACTGCTATCAAGCGCCAGGTTCAAGGCTATTTTGTACCAGGATTTTGCACTAACTTCCAAGATACTGAAGTTGGTTTACTTTGTCAAATATGTGCAAGATACAAATATTTTTGAAAATTCAGAAAGCTTGCATGTTATTTCAACAAGATGAAATAGCAGAAAAGCCTACCCCACTTCTGATACTAAATGCCAACTGGAAGTCTCTTGCCTATGCCAGCACATAGGATTAGAAATGCTTATGAGAGTTTCCTGAAGCTGATTTCTACATTCATGGAGAGACATCAAAACATTTTCAACTAGGAGTACATGAACATTCCCAGCATATAAACTGGGTTCAGAAATATAGCACTTTCTTCTTGAGACAGACAGTAGAATGGTTAGGAAACCTGAATTTATGCATGCCCCCTTTCATTAAATAGCTTTCAAGATGAACGAAGAGGTTTCCTCTAGATACAAAACAAAAGATAAAGACCTATCCCTTATGATGAAAACTGTATTTCTACTGAACTGCACTCAAGGTAACAACTATTTCACAGCCTAAGTATACAGTGACTAGCTTTACAACCATCTGCCATAGGCACTAGTGACGGTGGTTAGCCACATGAAGCTGCTGCATCTACCTTCAAGTAGATTTTCTTGCATGTGGTGATCTTTGAATTCAGATGTTGGCTACTTCTAAACCAGCTACAAAAAAAAGCTCTTGGGTCTCTACACTATTCTACCATTACAGTGTACATGCATCTCATGCTCTAATTATGGAATTCATGATCCATAAACAAAACAGAAGCAATGTTACATTAAAATGCTCCATTATTTTTAAAGAAATTTGCCTTTTGTAAATAAAGTAAATGAACCAAGATTTCTGGTTCTCTTTTCTCTTTAACACTTTCATGAACACAGAAGTTAAGCAATAAACTATACATAACGCAACACTTACATGCTCCTAATCTGGCCTAGCATCCTCAATGCAAGCTGCAATTAATTTCTAAATCTGACCAAGTTGAAGACTTCAGAAGAAGTCTGTGCTAAAACCTCTTACTGACAGTTTTCACACTGGACAACAGTATTCAAACCTATCCCCAAAGGATTTTAGCACAGCAATACTACAAGTTATTTCAAGTATGAGTCTGAATTACACAATTCAAGAAAGCGGTTCTTACTCACTCGCTCCCAAGTAAGTTCTTCTGCTGCTCGATCCCATTCCAAAGCGTTCCAGTTCATGTCATCTGAAGAGACAATGACCATTTTTCTGCTGTCAGACTCACCCAAAACAAGATGTAACCACTCCATGCTATGTTTTAGATGAACAAAAAGACTTAGCACATAACATTCAATTCCTAACTGCTGATAGCTTTTCAGCAAGCAAATGCTTCAGCACTTAAAAGAAATATATGAAATTTGCAAAAACAGGATAAATAAGCTGAAATGGGAATTTACAGAGCTTCCTTGAATCATGACAGTTCTATTCTGATTCTGATGATTCTATTTTTAATGGTTTCATTTATATTTAATAATAACTAGGACATTACTGTTTTGAGTCACCTGTTACCTTGTGCTCCATTGTTTGCATCTGCTGCATCTTCTACTACAGCATCTTCTTCATCTTCATTATCATCCTCCTCTTCATCTACTTGTTCTTCTTGAATGTCAGGGTTCTCACCTACCACTACATTCTCAGCAGCTGGGTTAGCAGGTTGATCAAGCACAGCATTTTCAACACCTCCATTTACAACAGCCTGAGCCTGCAGAAACAGTTTAGTATTCAGTTAAATTGATCATACTCTCTGTACTTTTATCCTGAATAGACAAAAACGAAATAGTATTAAAAAAGTTAATAATGTAATTTTTTTAGATAAGCATTAAATTTGGGACCTCTAAACCTTTTTAAAGGGGAAGAGAAATATTCAGACTTCTTCACAGAGTAGCTGTTGGAAAGAGCCTCTAGAGACTGTCCAGTCAACAGACCTACTCAAAGCAGGGTCAGCTACAGCAGGTTGCTCAGTACTGTTTCCAGCAGGCTTTTGAGTAACTCCGGAGATGGAGACTTCACAACCTCTCTGAGCAACCTGTTCCAGTAGTTGATTGCACTTACAGTAAGAAACCCAACAACAACAAAAACCAAAACCCAACCTACATCTGTTTTTTTGTTACATGGGGGTTTTTTTGTTGGTTTGGTTGGTTGGTTTGGGTTTTTGTCTAAATGGAATTTCCTGCATTTTAATTTGAGCCTATTGTCCTGACACTCAATACTACCGAGATGACTCTGGCTCTGTCTTCTTTACATCCTCCCATCAGGCATTTATACACATTGGTAAGGTCCACCCTGATCCTTCTCATCTCCAGGCTGAACAGTTCCATCTGTCTCAGCCTCTCATTGTATGTCAGATGCTCCAGTCCTTTAATCATTTTTGTTGGCTCTTTACTGCACTCCCTCCAGTACATCCACCTCTCTTTGGGGGAGCCTAGAACTGGACACAGCACTCCAGATGTGGTCTTACCAGTGCTTAATAGAGGGGACCTCTCTTGATTTTATGAAAACTTTCATCATATTAGAAAGATGATAATTCAAGGATAACTCAAGTCAGACATCAAGCTGAGGATCTCTCTCTCTGTCTTTAAAAAAATGACATTTATTACTAAACAGAACAAAATTTTAATTATTTCCCTCCATGCACATGTTGCTTATATCATCTCTTCTGCTGAAGAGGCTCTTGTAAGCACTAAAAGGGTGCATATGTGTGTGTTAGAGTGTGCGGGGAGGACAGAGAAGCTCCAACTTCAGAGGTTTCAACAAAAGCTCCAACTGCTTTGAGAACAGTGAATTGTTACCTCAAGTACTACTGAAATACTTATGAAAGACGAAATACAAGCAAGCTGCATCTTCATTGACTACGGCTTACAATTCAGCTTTATATGCACAACTATCTCAAAAAAAAGAGTGTAAAGATACAGACATACAAATCATAACACTGTTAAAGTAACTTTACAAAAATTGTACTATAAGTAGTCCATTAGCATTCCATTACACAGAACTTCAAAAATGTAATAGCGGTGTCACTGAGTTTATATAGGAAGACATGTTCAACTTCTGCTAACATACAAATAAAGATTCACCGCAGTAAACTAACATCACTGTTGGGTTCTGGTAGTGTATTTAGTCACAAAAAAACACATTTTCTAAATTTATCAGGAACTACTGAGCAGTTAAGTTTTACCTCATTTTGTTGACCATTAAGCGGCTGTTGTTGATTTTGTTCCAACCACTGTGGTGCTCCTCCATGGACAATCTGTTCACGTAACCAAACAAGGCTGATAAATGCACACAGAGTGCATGTTACTACAAAACAGCCCTGCAAACAGTCAGCCAGTAAGTTCTCCCTGTTAAAGGAAGAAAAGACCCCATTAATGACAAATATATTTTGCTAATAAGACTAAACTTAGTCATTGTTAACTACCACAAACAGATCCTCCTAGTCCAAATCAACAAATAAACTGGTACTTGTGCAAAAAGATGAATTAGTTTATGTGTCTAGGTGAAAAAAAGTATCTAGATATAATTTTTATTTAATTTAAAAAAAATCTGTTCAAAGAAGGTTTCTTTTATGAAGGTTGTATGTATCTGTGTACAAATATTTTTAAGTGCCAAGATGAACACTGATTTGGAAAAGGTTTTATTTCCTTCTGGTTTGGTTTGTGAAATTACTACTGTTTAAACATAATTATTTCTGCAAAACAGAATCTGACTCAATATGAAGAAAAGCTTCAAGAGTAGTTCAGGAAAAACAATCTTCAAGAATAGCAAAGGAAACACAATAGTCACTAAGTAAATTATTTGGTACAGTAAAAGGTCTGCTTAAATGGCTAGATGCAGAATATCTCATCCACTGAAACATTTTATCTGCTGAGCCACCCTAACTCAAAGAATGGAACTGCAGGGTTTGCCTTTGACTGTTCTGCATTCCAGGTAGTCTTTTACCCCAGATCCTCTGTATACTTTAAAAATCCTAACCTATCAAGTCATACATAACTATAAAGCAGCAGCAAAGCAAAGTTCAGTTAGCCAACTGAAACCAGGGTTTCATGCAACGCAAAAGATACTTAAATTGGCTTAAGCAACTCTCATCCTTTATTCCAGGTATTCCCCTCCCACTTGTTTCCACCCTTCCACTACTCCTTGACAACAGTGAATTTGCTCAGGAAACCAACCAACTACAAAATGTTCTTTAAAATAATAAACAAACTCTGCCACCCCCAAAGAAGTATCAGCTCTTGGTGCAGCTGCACAAACACTTGTGCCTGCACAGCACAGTGAATACCGTGGGGACAAGAAATCCAAAATTAAAAGATGACACAAGATGCTATTGAAATTGACTCTGTCAAAGAAACACATGTCAAATCACAGCTTCACATGCCATTAAAATCTGACACATACTTGAGTCCTTTATTTTCTACCTAGACTGTAAAAGACATGAGAAGAGGAGCTGTAGGGTCAGTCATTTCAGGTTCTTCTCAGAAAAAATAAAAATAAAATCTACACTTACTAGGACATAACAGGAAAATCACTGCTATTAATCGCAAGTGCGCACCTCTCTCCATTAATAAAAATTAATTAAACATAACATGACCTGATGTCTCAAATCAAATAGCCCAACTGATCTAGCTGAAACACACAGGACATTCACTCAAAATCTGCTCAACATGCAACTGATTCTACTCAAAATGAGTTTCACTTCCTCAGGTCCAAGATAATAAAAAAAAGAATGAACTGGCCCAAAACACTGCTGTGTTGGTATTTACTGATTCTTTAAGTAAAATCAATCTAAAAAAGGACAAAGACATGCAATATTCAATAACATATGGTGATCAAAGAATTAAAATTGTCAGCTAGAAGGCAATTTAATTAAAAAAACCTCAAACAAACCAACCAAAAACCACAAAACCAAACCCTATCACATAAGAGACTCAGGATGAATAAAATTAAATTCAATGTAAAAATATAACAAAGCAAACATAATGTGACATTATTAGCATTACATGTTAATATTCTGCTATGTGGCATCTGATTTAAACTGTAAGAAATTTTTTAAATTATGAAGTGTAATTTTGTAGCATAAGTTTTCTAGACATCAAATACAGATCTTCATTAGCCAGGACCCATTTTGTAAAGTCAATTTTCCATCTCCAAAGATTCTGAATAACAGAGCTTCAAAGTGAAATTATTTCTACTGTAATACTGTTGGCCATACATCTCATTATGCAAAGGGTAATGGGCAGCTGCTCATGTAAGATGATGGAAGATAACAAGCACAACTTGAAGAAAGGGACACTAAGCTCCCAGTCAACCGTTTTCACAGTAATCTGACTAGAAAAGTTATTTGTATCAAACTGTTTAAGTACTCACGTTGACAGAATATCTAATGGCAGTGTCAGTAGTGAGCTCACAGAGCCAGTAAACAAGCACTTGTAGATACGACCTGCATAAAGAAACAGAAGCATAGTACAAATTCAGTTTTGGTTATAGCCTCACTTGGAAAGGACCATAGATAGCCTCTTTTCACCTGGTGTCCTAATTACATTTATGACAAGGAAAAAAATCTCAACTTTCAGTGAACTAACAGAACTCGAGACCATATACAACCACATGGAACAAATCTGTATTTATTTTAGCTGAACATTCTTGATAAAGTATACATTCAAACTGTAAGAAGTGCCACACTAGGTTACACACAAGATTCATCTAGACCTGTCTCCAGCACTGATCGCACCAACAGATGCCTAAGAATATGGAAACACGTTAAAGATACTTGCAGCAATACTACCTCAGTACATTCTCATATGCTTCATGGAAAGCAGCTCAGTTCCTGTGCCGTATCATCTCAGTGCTAATTAATCCTTGATGGATTCCCCCCCCCCTGCCCCCTTAATTTGTTCAATTATATTTTGGACCTGTATGAACCTTTGGTATTATGACACCTTGTAGCAAGGAGTCTCACCATTTCTTTATTTGTTTTAAATAATTGTTTTATGGATTAATACTTGATGCTAGTTAATGTTAGCTTTTTACCACGATTCTTTAGTCACATAATCTTAAAAGTAGGTTATCGGTGTATATAGTCTACTTCAAAAAAGTAGGTTCAGATCCATAGGAGGGTAACAGAGATGCACAGAACAGGATGAGGGTAGAATTAAGACACCCATATCCAGAAATATAATTCTTAAGATTCTCATTCCACCCTTTAGGCAGGCAGCAGTACCCAAGTATATACTGGTACACTATGGTTTCTGTCACCTAGAATAAATAGCTCAGTTATTACCTCTTGGTTAAACGTGTTTCAAACTTACAGAAAGTTTGTATTTCTACATCTCTATGAATCAATCCATCAGAAATGCCCAAAAGGTCTACTGTTTTTGCTCACCTTTATCTAAGACATAATATAGCACCTGGAGGAAGTTAACACATCCCAGTGCAATCCACACCTCCTGCAAAAATAACACGAAATAATAATACCAAATTCAAAGGTCTAAAGCAAGAACACGAGACAATGGCTGTAGCTGAGCTAACAAAATTGTTCAGTCTTGTAGTCAGTACTACTTATAGTAGTCACTGAATCAAATTCAGCAAGATGCTAACTCTGCTGCCACTGAGTTTCAATAGTTTGCCTCTGCCTACCATCTAGCTACATGGCAGGGGAACTTCAAAGGGGCAAGACACCGCTGTGAACTCTGCCAGGCTGAAAGGGTCAAAGAACACAAGTCTTATAACAATGGACTACACTACACTGGTAGGAAATCAGTGTAACAAAACTCAATTGTGAGATTTTATGGAATAGGAAGGGGATTTTATTACACAAAATCTCTAAGCAAACTGATCTTTAAGTAAGCTACTTTTCCTCACAGATTTCACTTGCTCACTCTCATACAAGCACTAAGACATGTATGCCCAAGTGATCCAGACAGGACCCCTTGTGCACAACACTGAAGACAAAGGACACCAGCTAGTAAATCCTCACTGTACCTCTTGGATTCTTCTTGATTGGTGTTTATAAACTGATTTTAGTCTTGCCTTTCATACTCTTCATGAGTGGATGCCATTTGGGATCTTTGCCTCATTGCTTTGTTTCAGCCCTCTTGAGTCTAGGGCAAAATTCACAGTTATCCTGTCTTCCTTATCGGTACATTTTATAACTCCAGTATTGTTCTTCACCTTCTTGACAACTTGGGCTTTAGTTTGTTTGTTTTCTCTCTTGATTTGAATGAAATCACATACACAGTGCTCTTCAGCAAACCACAACTACTCCTTTTAGCCCTCCTTCTGCTGGTTCTTCTGGTGCTCACATATGCAATTCCATTCATCATTTACTCATGCCAATTTAAGTAGTTCTATTACACATCTCTACAATTTTAACTGCTAAACAATTACGTGAAACATACATACAAACATTCTCTTCAGCTATGTTGTTTTTTCATAGAAATGGCAACTGAATCACTCCAGAAAGATACATTCACATCGGGGTGTGAACAGTGACTTCTAAAACTTGAGATAAAGGAGGCACTTCAGACAACCCAACTCGCATTCTAGCATTCCCTACTGCCTTAGTGTATGCATGCACTTTACTCTGTGCGTACATCTCTTCCCTACCCCATGTACTGTATAGGTACCTTGAGTATTCCACTCTAGGAATCACGCAGCTAAATACAATTATCACAGAGAATAAAAGCACTTTGGATTAAATTTGCCTAATTAATCCTACTTCTCTGAACAGATCATACCAAATCGTGTAACTGGCTTTTTTTTTTTTTTTTTTTTTTATCCACTAATGTCAATATGCTTTGTGCTACAGAATAGGAACAGCATATCAGAACCTGCTGGGATTAGGCTGAGGGTATGCACTGAGAGATAAATTCCTTTCATTCAACCATATAAGATGGGATTGCAATAAAAAGTGAAATTAAAAAAGAATGTAGAATTTATCCCACAACAGGATAACTGCATGATTAGAATGTTAATCTGAAAGACAAATTTGTTCAACCATACATCTCCTTTGGTACATTTGACAATTTTTTTTATGCTGCACCTTTCTCTTACAGATCTAAAATAATTAAAAGAATACTTCCATGTGAATCCAGCCACACACAATTATGAGAGCCATATGACAGAAACAGGGAAGGCAAAAGATCACAGTAAATAGTATTTAACTATTACAGAAAATTAAAGATTACATTAAAGGCATTAAACGTAAGAAGACAAGACCTACACAAAATCACATCCATGAGACAGATCCTGACAAATTTCAAAAATAAATGGGTTTTTCAAGGTTTGTTAGACTGTATAGCTCTATCATGTTTGGTATCTTCCTCTGCAAATATGTTATCTTTCACAGTACATTAATTCTTAAAGGAACCCATAAACAGCAGTATATGTGCAATGTTAGAAAGAGAAATTAAGACAAAGTAAAAAAAAAAAGGTCACTCAAATCAAAATCTTAAGTCAGTTATATTAGTTTAGTAAATGAGTATTAAAACACTCAAATGACTTTTTAAAAGAAGTCTTATATAACTAAGTTGTAGATGGCGACTTCTGGTAACATTTCAGTATTACTGAAGAGACAGTATGACATTTTCAGACAGTTATGAAATATAACTAGCTTAATTAATCTACTGAATATGATTTTGCTGTCCTTCAGAAGTTTTAGTAAGAAAAGCGTACAACATTTACATTTTGAAAGACAATGGTAGAAAACCAAGATTCATCTAAAGACCTAAGGAAGAAATGTAAAATATTTTTTTATTTTTAATGCAGTCCAATTTGTAAATCTTGTTTACACCATGCTCAGAAAAGCTCTTTTTCTTGCACAGGAAAGACAGGCTGCAGAAACAGGATTGCTCTTTTATAGCTGATGCCAGTATTGTGCTATTCTCAAACTACGCCAGTGCCAGCTACAAATAAAAGCACAAAACATATTGAGAAATTGTCTAGGGAGATGCATTTATTGGCTCCTTGTTCTTTTGTTCGAATTGCCATCTTGACTGAATACTATATCCCTTTTCCCTTTTTTCATCCTCTCTATATTTTTAGCTTGTTGGAACATCAGTAGTTCTCTTTCCATTTGTATTTGAAAAGTAAATTTCAAACTGGATACTACAGTAATTTAAATGTGTGCTCTCTTTTTCTATTAAATTCCTTTACTACTCATAGTAGTAGTGTTTTACTAATCAATTTATATATGACTATAAAGGAATTTCATTTTTCATACTAAAAACAATATTGCACTTTTATAGACAGAAAAAAAAGAACAATTTTTCTCATCTAATATTAATATACAGTACCAAATAAAAACTACTATGTAGATTTTAATGAAAACTGAAAAGAGGCATTTTATTGGAATAACAAGTTTAAAGGCCCTTTTATGCATTTTCTCCTATCTTTTAATACCTTCCTGCACTGCATTACTGGCTTAGAAGTCAAATAGCTAGAACTTCTGAGTGAAAATAAGTGAAACAATGTCTTCAAATTTATGAATTATTATTTAATAAACCAACAATAGTCTCACAAAACTGTGTTGCAGAAAGTGGCATGTTTTCCTATGTATAAGAGTACTACAGTACAAAAGATTAATACTTACATGCAGTAAGAGGTACTACTCCCAACCATGCAAAGGCCACAAGTGTATAATGAAACCAGTATCGTATTGCTGTGCCAATACTCGTAACCAGTCCAGCAAAGATGTCTTGGATTGGAAGCCGTGAAGGCATATCTGGCGAATAAACTGTGTAGAAAAGGCACTTATGAAACAGTTCTTCCTTTAAAGAAACATTTATGTAAAAGCCCTGACAACTACAAAATGTTTATACTTGGCAAAAGCTTACTAGAAGAATAAGCATATTTTACAGATTCCCAAGATACAACCGCAAACAAATATAAAAAACCCCTTCACATGACTTATTTGGTACATTGCATACTGAGTGGAACAGGGAAATTAATAAACTCTGTGATACTTTAGGACTTAGAAAAGTTTTCCTAGCAAATTTGCCTATCAAATGTAAACTCTGCTTATCTCAAAATAAACTCAAGACTGCAAGAAAAAGCAGATTCTAAATTCAGTAGCACTCCCACTCAGCACTACCTCAAAGATATCACCGTCTGTTATTTATAAAGTTAGTTCAAGTAAAGAGCACAAGGAACAAGAACATCTAGCAATTCTGCATACTGTCAATTTGTTTGTGCTAGATAATTTCAATTCCACTTGCTATCCAACAGCACAAAAAGAAAAGAAAAAAAAATAAATCAGCAAAATGAAAGCACTACACAGACAGGAAACCCGAAGGGAACTGATTAAGTATGTACAGCTGTTGAAATTTACACAGAATGACTTTCATTTTCAATAGATATCTATTCCATATCATGCAAGGTTCTTCTAAGGTCACGCCTATTATAGAACATAATACAAGTCTCTTGGCCTGTATAGATTTTTTTTGTAACAGTAAATCTTGACTTTTTAAATTCAGCACCTATCTATTACCTAAACCTGTCCCTACTCAAAAGCCAAGAAAAACAGTAACAGGGCTGCTTCTTTTGCAAACAATTGGAAAACATCTAACTTTAACAATTTCATCACAATTTCATTACATCACACTTATATGGATGCCAAGAAGTGATAATGCACAGTATCAACAGATCTGAATAAAAAAGGTAAATGACAGTTAGTAGTTGTACAAAGACACTGCTGCTCAGATGCTTAACAGTTGCGCTGGAGATAGCTAAACTTGAAGACTAACGTATCTAATTAATGGACTATTTTTTAAAACATCACATACTTTTAACTACATAGGGTGTCGTGGTTTAGCCCCAGCCGGAGGCAGGGTGCCATGCATCCGCTCCCTTGCTCTCCCCTCCCAGCAGGAGGCAAAACTGGTGGGCTGGAACAACAGCAGTTTAACAGGGCAGCGAAGGGGAAGAGAACAAACCAACCAACCCCAACAGTAACAACAGAGTGCACCGGGAGCCCGATGCCCTGCCGGCAGCTCCCAAGTGGCAGTTCCCCGCTCCCCCTCTATAGGCAGCATGGCTGTCCCCCCTCTCCCCCTCTATAGGCAGCATGGCTGTCACAGGGTATAGAATAGCCCCCATGCCAGCTCCAGGTGAAGATTAACCCCATCCCAGCCAGACCCAGGACATAGGGGAACTCAATTTTTGTAAGAACTACTAAGGGGAAGTTTTCCTTCCCTCTCATGGGTAACACTTTGACTTAAAAGTCTAAGAAACACTGCTTTATGCAATCTACCTGCACCCCCCTTTTCTCTAAGGAGCATCCCTACTACCTAGAGGAGGAAGAGGTAGAGGAAGCCTCTACAGGAAAAAAAAAACCTCTTCTCTCCAGGGATATTTCCCCAAGTTTCTGTATTGTAAAGAGAACTCCAGAACATAGAAAAGCAGGATTAACATGCAGAAGTAGCAAAGAACGTGGAAAAAGTTTGGTGCACTTAAACATGTGGATTATGTTTGACACAAAGTAACAACAAAACAGTAACCATAAGACAAATATTAACTGGTTTTACATTTCAAAAGTTCTTAGTTGTCAGGTTTCTGGCAAGGAAATGGAATTAGTGAAAAAGGACAAAAAACGTGACACTATGAAAGTGTAGCTGTGAGAACATAGCTGTGAGAACACAGAGCAGTAAACCAAAAGCAGGACAAACATATTTTGACACTACCTACCAATTTCCATTTTTTTTAAATTACAGAAACAAATTTAGCATACAATTTGGTAGTACCATTTAAAATGCCAACTGAAGACTTACTAATGATCTCAGCTCACATTTAATGAGCATTCTGGAAAATCATCAGAGGAGACAAGCAGACCTTTGTTAAGGGTTCTACAAGTCTATGTACCTAGAGTGTATTTGTTACACATTTATGTTATCACTCAGACAAAACTGAACTCAGCACGTACTTTGAGGCTTATTTGTTTCCGTTTTCAAAAAATATATTTCGATCAACATTTTGGAACTGCAAAAGAGGCTACAAGGAAAACATTAACTTTATATTAATGATTTGTTAGGTGGAAGTTGGGAGGTTTTAAAGTTTTTTTTTAAAAAAATGCATCTCAGGAATTACTGAACAGACACAGGATTGTAAAAACATATGCCCATCCTAACTCAGTAAAGCTAAAGTGGTTGTAAATGTTAGCACCTCTACATACTCATTTTTCTAAATGCTTTAAGATTACAAGTGAGCATTCAAATTCATGGACCATGTAGCTACTATTCAGAGAAGACAAGCTACATCCCCCAATTTTTAACAATTTGGTGCACTTTGGTGATTTTTTGACGATTTCAGGAGCTGGGGTACAGGGAAGACTGCTTTCAATTTAACCTCTTTCACACTTTCAATTTAACCTCTCTTTCCCAATCTTTTCAAAGTACCAAAATGTAATCCAGACGACCACTATACTGCCCACACAATTTCCCTTGCAAGGAGATATGACAGATATTCAGCCATGACATGGTCAGTACAGAAAGGAGCTCTCATCAGAGCAGTATCTGAGCAGTAACAGGGGCTTCTGAATACCTGTATGTTCTGTTATGATAGTGTAATATTTGAAGATAATTATTTACATTAGCAAACCTGGATAGTTTCAGACTTCACTTTTGCTCTTGTATTTAAAAAAGAAACAAGAAGGAAAAAAACAGCATCAGGAGCACTGGCAATCTCTGTAGTTATGCCAGTTGCACAATGGGAAAAAAAAAAACAAAACCAAACCAAACAACCCAAAAAAACTCAAACAAAACCCAAAAAAGACTAATAGAGTGAAAAAACAAGCTCCTCCTAATCCCAAAATTCTCTTGGTCCTCTTTCCCTCACCAGCAGTAGAATATCCCTGTACAAATCCACCTCCACGACAAATCCTCAGGAATGTGTAACTGATCCCAAAGCAATGGTTCAACACTCTCCCTGCCTCCTAAGGGCTTACTCACAACGAATGAGAGCAAGTTTTACAAAAAAGGAAAACACCTTTCTTTGATTAGGTAAAACTGTCATCTAGCCCACTTCACAGTCTTCACACTTACAGTCCTCTTACCCATAGATTTTCTATTTACTATTGCACTTACAAGCCATTTATATGCCACCTCAATCATGCTTGTGCACTAATCATGAAATAAGCTATATAATTCATAAATAAAACCCATGTGTTCTATAGCTCATAGGTTAAAGCACTGGTTTGGTAAAACAGGGGTTGCAAGTTATTCTTTAGGTTGGACTAGATGATCTTCAAAAGACTCTTCCAACCCAAACCATTCTACATTTTATGCTCTTGAGACATACACAGACTTTGCTCCAGACTGCTAAGGCAAAAGGAGAAAAACACCACCCCTTCTCATGCAAGCCACAAGTCTAACAAAACCCATCAATGACACTCTCATGTATGTCAACCACGTTTACTCCACACCATGGAGCTAGCAGCAGATACGTTGACTTCTGTGCCAGCATATAGTGTTTTGTTTCAGAAGTTTTTTTTTCCAAACTAGACTTTCTAGAAGTGCTGAAGCTATGAACTACCATGTTAAAGTTCGTCCATTATAGCCTTCAATAAAATCTTAATTACTTCAAATGACGAGCCAAATAAAATGTGTTACTCATTTTAGTATAATTACATAGCTTCTTAATGACCATTTTGTACAAAGTTAAAGACCTAAAAGTTTGGAACTTAAATTAAGTGTTACTACAAACAACATACAATTACTAAGTGATGTTTTTTGCACAAGTTACTTAAAAGTACCTTGACATAATTCAAAAAGTCTGAAACTTTTTTCTATAGTTGTGTTAATTTATACCTTGAGGAACTGCAGAAAAAGAATGAATTTTAAAACATATAAAGTTTAGCTTCAAGTGTGCATTTGAGAACTGTGTCATTGGCCTACATGACTAATCATTTTTACAGAATGATGCAATTATTCAAAAGAAAAATCAGTTTCTTCATACTCCTGCCAACATGCAAGTTGAACCTTCTACTCTTTCCTTCCTTACAAACAGTAACTAACCTAGTAGTTCAGGTGCTAAAGAAGTCACAAGATGTTACAGAATTTAAAGATAGTAAAAGATCTAAAGAACATATACACTAGGAATATTTTATGAATACTCCATACACAAAAAGTTATACTAGCAAAGGAGCATTTATGACAGCAACAGCCTTAACAAGCCAACCAAGCTAAACTAAAAGAGGAGTTGCTGGTATTACTGCACTATTATTCTCAACTCAGTGCCCATCCACTGAAGTACAGATACTAGTTATGTACATGCATTTATTCCACCACATCCCATGGTGAATTAATCTATCTGAAAGTGCTTTAAATCTGGCATGGTTATAGGCCAGATCCAGCTTCATTCTGAATGACTGGTATATACATCAATCCCATCTCTGCCTTATGATTCTCTCTTCAGCACCTGTGACCCTTTGCCAGCTCCCACAAGCAGACCCAGCTTCCAGGCTGGACATTCACATTATCTTCCAAATAGACAGAGGTAAGTGAAGCTACGGAAACCATAACCACATGACTGCTGGGTGCAAGGGAAACAATGAAACAAGACACGCCGGGTAGAGAGGAATCAGCGCTAGGTACCCAACACGCGCTACCACTGTGTGCAGCCTGGCAGAAAAAAAAGCACACTGTGCCATGTGAAAAGGCAGGAAGAAAACACTATCAGCTGAGGGTGCTTAGTCTGGGGAGCAGCCACTGTGTGACAGGAGGGTAAGGAGGCCTTTGCTAGAGGCTGAATGTGGAGGAAGTACTCTTATTACACACGGAAGACAAGGGTCCACTTATTACCAATTTCAAGGCTTCTATGACAAATGACAACTTGTTAAGCCACAGTAATTCAATTATGTTTTCTCATGTCTGCAACTACATTACAAGTTGCGCTTGCAACAGCTATGTCATGTGACAGGAGGGTAAGGAGGCCTTTGCTAGAGGCTGAATGTGGAGGAAGTACTCTTATTACACACGGAAGACAAGGGTCCACTTATTACCAATTTCAAGGCTTCTATGACAAATGACAACTTGTTAAGCCACAGTAATTCAATTATGTTTTCTCATGTCTGCAACTACATTACAAGTTGCGCTTGCAACAGCTATGTCAGTCAAGGATTAAACTTCTGCACAAACACCTCTGTTGATAAGGGCATGGATATACTTTCTAGTATTGAAAGTAACACACATATAAAGTGCATTTCATTTAGAATTTCTCATCCTCTTTTTTCTTTTTTTTTTTTTTTTCCTAAATGCTAAGGAAAACACTATACACTTTGTCTCCCCCCGCCCCCCAAATTAGAAAGTAATCTTTCTTCTTAACAACTAGTAAGTCACTGAAATGCAGTTTTCTGGTCTTGTACACTAAATTCTGTAGAGGACCTAGTAGCAGAACACAATTCTGAAAGTGGCTAATTAGCTGCAGGAAGCTCCAGAACTGAGGATCACCCTTAATTGGCAATGCTTCCAAACAAAAGCAATGGAATGCCTTTAGAAAAACATTTAACAAATAAAACCTGCAAGCAGATAACATCTCTCTTGCATTTCTTATACAGGTCTCAGTAGTATTTAGGAAAAAAACCAAACAAACTGAAAGCATTGCTGTCATCAACAAAATACGCTGTTCTCAGAGTGATAAGGCCATCAATATCGTACATTTCACTGCTGATCATTTAAAAAATAGTGTAATGTGTTTAATTGTTGGTGGAAATGAAAAATTCTGAGGTTCAATATATAGAGGGAAGGTGGATTACAGGATTTTTGGAACAGAAAATATGAACTAAACCATCTGTCTCCTTAGCCTCAGTTTTCTCTACCAATGTATAAAACCAGTTAAAAAACCCAAAACAAACCACACAAAACAACAACAACAAAAAAAAATGTGAGAGGGGAGCAGATGAGATGAGTGCTCTACCCTTCTAACTGGGACCAGCGACCCTGAAAAGGAGCTTTCATTTTTATTGTACCACACACCTAAACCAGTCAAACTCATCATCTTTCCCAGCTCAAGACAGCTTCTATAGTGCAGGTATTTGTCAGTTTAAAAAAAGTTTAAATTACATATCTGCACCATGACAAACCAAGTTCTGCAGTTGTAAAGAATAAATCATCATAAATAAATTTAATGAGAAAAATACGTAGCACAAGAACCACTTTACCTGTTCAACAATCAGTAAGTCGGCAATACTAAATAATGAGCTTAGACTGCCACCAAGTCAAAGGATCTCACTTTTTTTCCTAGTACTATCTGTTAAAAAGTAATTAAGAACCCTCTGGGAACTATATAAAGATACAGTCATTTTTCATCCTAAATTGCCTAATTTCTTTAGTTGAATCTAACATAGAAGGCAATGTAATACTGGGTAGCTACTGTATCTTGACTGAAATGCAAGCAGAATAATTATCATTTCTGTTATCTGTCAAAAACATTTGAATTGAAACTGACAGAAGTCACGTCGTAGTGTTGCAGGTGGATAGTTCAAAGTTAACTGAAAACTATTTTTCAAATTCAAATTTTGCTGTGTTTCACCTTAACATTCAGATTTCCAAACACATTTATCAATGAAGCTCAAAACATGACATATGCTGTAATGTTGGCAACAAAAGAATGGGACTGACGCAGTCAGAGGACGTCCGGAATACTACTACTTTTATGGCTCACATAAGATTATGAAAGAACAAGATCACCCCTTGTTTAAACAATTCACACAGTCTGCAATAACATGCATCAGAACTGTAATCCAAACAAGAATATAGAAGTTAAAACACAGGTTTGGATCTATCATGCTGAATGAAAGAGTAATCACGTCATACATACCAAGAGAAAAAAAGAAAACAAATTCTGAAAAAATAGCAGTAAAACTTACTTGGTGTGAAAGCAAATCTGTGCTTACATAATTCACAGTATTCTTTTCTGCTATGTTTAAGCCACTGAACTAAGCTGCAAGAAAAAATGATCATATTAATACACACTGTTACATCTCTCCACCTTACCCCTCCAATAAGGAAAACACACCAACCTATTGGTACTATCAAGCAGGATTTAAACTAGCATGTTTATTAAGCTCATTTAGGCCACAAATTAAGTTTCAAAAAGTGAAAAAGGTAAACTGATGAGTAATAGCCACTCTTCAATTATACCACTTACATTATTGATAAAGTACATTCTTTGAGTATGTTCTTGAAAATGCTAGTAACTCTAAGCATATATCCTGACATGGACACCCACTACTGACATCAATCCTTAAAAATATTTCAAGACATGACATGTATATGCACACACCTGAGATTAAGAACTGTTGTGTTTGTGAAAGTATGGCTATTAAAATACCATCAAAAGGAATGTGTGCTATAGACCAGAATAACAGTTTTCACTTTAGCACTTCCCTGATCAAACATATACCTCAAAATGACCAAAAAGTACTAGGGTAGTTTTATTTCTTACTATGAAGTTTGCTGTTTGTTTTTGTTCAACAACTGTTAAGTGGACAGAAAAAATCCCGACATACTGATTTGCCAGCTCAGTTTTCATAAAGCTGATGTATGAGCAGAACACAACCAATTATCAGTACTTTCTTTTCGTATGTCATTACCGAATTCTTTGTGAACTATAATGAACCATCATGCAAAAACCATCAAAACCCCTAACACATTTCCTCTGAAAACTGCATCTTCTTACTAGTTAACCTGAACACTTAGGAAGGATTGTTTTTAGAAACATGTTAATGCATTTTACTGAAACCAAAAATATTAAAAAAAACACAAACACAGAACTCACCATTCCTGATGAATAAATTTAATACTGCCAGTACACACACATGGATGATAGAGGGGCTTCTCCGGAGTTCCTTCAGACCGACAGACTCTGCATATATCTGCTGACAAGGACATAAAGCTTATTACACTATTGCTTAAAGAACTCAAATTTACAGGACAAATCATACAATTAAATTCTAGACACTTTGACATGTAGCAAAATTAAGACAAACTGAAAGAGGATGAATGACAGATTTCATCTGATGAAAGAATGAAGTCTGAGATACCACAAGAAAAAGCACCAGAAAGTGTTGTAAAAAAAAAAAAAAACAACAACCACCCAAACATGTCTCATTATGTTTTTAAGATTTCTAGTAAACAGACACAGTAAAACTACATGCAGAGGTGCTTTGCCTAAAATGCTTACCACCAAAACAATATATAGATTGTTAAGGATACTTTTCCTGAAAGCGGAGACTTGAAATGGAAAAATTCCATTTGAGTTTTGAACAAAGTAAGCAGAGGCTGAGCAGAAGAGATTTATTAATATCTAACAACAAATTAAACATGCCATTTGATACTCTTGAACCTAACATGGACATTCCTTAGTGCTAGCGATGAAAGGGAAAAAATCCCATCATAACAGACAGAAATAGGTATTTTCTGAGTTTGCTACCTCAGCTGAACAAGCCCATCCATTTAGCAGCCTACAGTCCAGTGACTAGACAAAAGGTATTTTCTATTTCTTATTTCAATAGTTTCAATTTCAATGGGTCCTGCACCTTCTTTATTCTCTATTTTTGACTTTTCTTACAACTAAAGATTGCAAGATGTTTTGTGGACAAAGAAGTGAGTGTAAACCTCTCCCTCTAAAGAACAGATGTCTATTTTAAAACTATTCAATTATCCTAAGCATTCAAACACACAACCAAATTTTATAAAAAAAAATAATCAAGTATTTTATTTGCTTATTAACAGATGCATGGTATCTTCCCGTTACTCCTCCTTTAATACAATTGCCCTTTTACTTCTAGTAAGGAAATGAACATAAATGGTCAATGGCTTGATGTTCAGATGGAGACCGATGACGAGTGGTGTCCCT